>OY728128.1:1851282634-1851518360 GCA_963277665.1 Viscum album | reverse complement strand
AGTTTTCTTCTTCTTTATATCACTTCATCTTTATTTGAGTAGTGGGGAGGGGGTGCTGGGTAGTGGGGAGGGGGGGGGGCTGGGCAGTGGGGAGGGGGGGTGCTGGGCAGTGGGGAGGGGGGGGGTGCTGGGCAGTGGGGAGGGGGGGGGGATGGGCAGTGGGGAGGGGGGGGGGGGGGGGCTGGGCAGTGGGGGAGGGGGGGGGGGGCTGGGCAGTGGGGAGGGGGGGTGCTGGGGAGGGGGGGTGCTGGGCAGTGGGGAGGGGGGGTGCTGGGGAGGGGGGGGGTGCTGGGCAGTGGGGAGGGGTGCTGGGCAGTGGGGAGGGGGGGGGGTGCTGGCAGGGGGACAAGCAGGACGACACCTTGCGGCGGTCACGCCGCGGTCACGCCGCGGTCACGCCGCGGTCACGCCGCGGTCACGCCGCGGTCAAGCCGTGATTTGGCCCTGCTCCAGGACGACACCCTGTGGCGGTTACTCCTCCTTAGAGAAACATTGAATGGTTAGCTCTATAATTTTTCGTATTTCCTCATTCCTAAACTATATCTCCTCTCAGCGCTGCCCTCTCATCTATCTTTCCACAAAACGTGCATAGCAGGTGGTACAAAAGCTCAATTCAACTGAAAACATTGGTTTGGAATTGTCTGGCATATTTTATTCCTCTAGGTATTCCTACACATTTCTAGATCTCCAAACCTCACCGAATTAGGTATATCAGGGGTCATCCAATCCTTTATTCATCACAGATTAGCATTCATTTCTTTAAATCTTCTGAGAAAACATCCTCTCATGCCATCCATATCATCCTATTTGAAACTAAGTGGAAGATGTTGCCCCGCCGATGTCGCTGGACCGGGCCAACATGCTGCGGTCACGCTGCGGTCACACCGCGGTCACGCCGCGGGTCACGCCGCGGTCACGCCGCGGTCACGCCGCGGTCACGCCGCGGTCATGCCGCGGTCACGCCGCGGTCACGCCGTGGTCACGCCGCAGTCACGTCGCGATTTGGCCCTGCTCCAGGACGACACCCTGCGGCGGTTACTCCTCCTTAGAGAAACATTGAATGGTTAGCTCTATAATTTTTCGTATTTCCTCATTCCTAAACTATATCTCCTCTCAGCGCTGCCTCTCATCCATCTTTCCACAAAACGTGCATAGCAGGTGGTACAAAATCACAATTCAACTGAAAACAGTGGTTTGGAATTGTCTGGCATATTTTATTCCTCTAGGTATTCCTACACATTTCTAGATCTCCAAACCTCACCGAATTAGGTATATCAGGGGTCATCCAATCCTCTATTCATCACAGATTAGCATTCATTTCTTTAAATCTTATGAGAAAACATCCTCTCATGCCATCCATATCATCCTATTTGAAACTAAGTGGAAGATGTTGCCTCGCGGATGTCGCTGGACCGGGCCAACACGCTGCGGTCACGCTGCGGTCACGCCGCGGTCACGCCGCGGTCACGCCGCGGTCATGCCGCGGTCACGCCGCGGTCACGCCGCGGTCACACCGCGGTCACGCCGCGGTCACGCCGCGGTCACGCCGCGGTCACGCCGCGATTTGGCCCTGCTCCAGGACGACACCCTGCGGCGGTTACTCCTCCTTAGAGAAACATTGAATGGTTAGCTCTATAATTTTTCGTATTTCCTCATTCCTAAACTATATCTCCTCTCAGCGCTGCCTCTCATCCATCTTTCCACAAAACGTGCATAGTAGGTGGTACAAAAGCTCAATTCAACTGAAAACATTGGTTTGGAATTGTCTGGCATATTTTATTCCTCTAGGTATTCCTACACATTTCTAGATCACCAAACCTCACCGAATTAGGTATATCAGGGGTCATCCAATCCTCTATTCGTCACAGATTAGCATTCATTTCTTTAAATCTTCTGAGAAAACATCCTTTCATGTTGTCCGAACCAGATCATCCTCATCCTCTGCACATGTCGTCTGAACCGGATCAGCCTGTTGTGATAGAAATTCAATGTCTGCTTTTGACTGAATTTCACACCAAACCAAGAGATAATAAATGAGTCAAACAATCAGACAAATGGTTTAGGTTCTTTTTCCTCTGCTCACTACACCTATGACTCTAAAACTCTGGATGCCACTGGCACTGCTATAAAAACCAGAAAACTCTCCACTAATCTAAACGTCATTCATACCACTGGTTGTCCTATAAAAAATAGGAATCCTCATATTAGTCTAAAGTCTCTTTAGGCTAAGGCACAAACAAAACACACTAACATTGATAAACAAGGTACCTTGACACTGGAACCTATAAAACATACAAAAGGAAGCACAACCTCTGTACAAGACCCCACGCTAATGCAGGCACATTTTGAACCCATCGGGCAGAGGCTCCTTCCATTAGATCTGGATGCTATCAAGATGCAGAATATAGATGATTCAAAGGACCCAGGTACACCTACTCTTCATTCTATTAATTTAACTTTTGTTGGTGCTAAATCTGTAGATAATATGAACTATTATGAACAGCCTGTATCCCTGTTATGTAACCAAAATACCATTTCGTTGAGGCTATATAACATGAACATTACAAACTCAATTAAGAATGCTTCAAGAAATAAACCAATAAAGAAGAACTCTGGCAGGGGGACAAGCAGGGGGCAGGGTGGGGGGGGGGGGCTGGCAGGGGGCTGGGGGGGCTGGCAGGGGGACAAGCAGGGGGCAGGGGGGGCTGGCAGGGGGCAGGGGGGGGGGCTGGGTGGGGGGACAAGCAGGGGGCGGGGGGGGGGGATGGCAGGGGGACAAGCAGGGGGGCTGGCAGGGGACAAGCAGGTGGCAGGGGGGGCTGGCAGGGGGACAAGCAGGGGGGGGCTGGCAGGGGGACAAGCAGGGGGAAGGGGGGGGGGGGGGCTGGCAGGGGCAGGGGGGGCTGGTAGGGGGACAAGCAGGGTGAAGGGGGGGGGGGGCTGGCAGGGGCAGGGGGGGCTGGTAGGGGGACAAGCAGGGGGAAGGGGGGCTGGCAGGGGCTGGGGGGGCTGGTAGGGGGACAAGCAGGGGGAAGGGGGGGGGGCTGGCAGGGGCAGGGGGGAGGGGGGGGGGCTGGCAGGGGACAAGCAGGTGGCAGGTGGGGCTGGCAGGGGGACAAGCAGGGGGGCTGGCAGGGGGACAAGCAGGGGGAGGGGGGGGGCTGGCAGGGGCAGGGGGGGGCTGGTAGGGGGACAAGCAGGGGGAAGGGGGGGGGGGCTGGCAGGGGGGCAAGCAGGGGGGAGGGGGGGCTGGCAGGGGGGAAGGGGGGGGGGGGCTGGCAGGGGGGTAAGCAGGGGGCAGGGGGGGCTGGTAGGGGCAGGGGGACAAGCAGGGGGGGCTGGCAGGGGGACAAGCGGGGGGGGGGGGCTGGCAGGGGGACAAGCAAGGGGCAGGGGGGGCTGGCAGGGGGACAAGCAGGTGGCAGGGGGGGGCTGGCAGGGGGACAAGCAGGTGGCAGGGGGGGCTGGCAGGGGGACAAGCAGGGGGGCTGGCAGGGGGACAAGCAGTGGGCAGGGGGGGCTGGCACAACTTTTTGCTAGATGTTTTCATTTCCATGGCTTTTATTGATGTTTTAATGCATTTTAATTTATGTTGTGCAGCTTGCAAGTTTCTTTTATTATGAAATTCCTGTCTCCAAATCACTATTCTTGTTGAACATCTTTAATGCAATATCCATTATTCCCATTGTGCTGGTAGTATCTGTATTGCTTCATTTTTTCCCTGCGGTTTCAAGCTATAGCCATGTAATGTTTTCAATGCTATAATTAGACTTATTTTTAACTTGCACATTGTTCCATGTAGGATGATCAGAAATTTGTTAAGCAGAAAACAGAACTTGGCGGAACTTTCTCAATTGCAAGCTGCATACTTTTTGTTCTTATATTTTGTCTTCAGGTAGAATTGCAGAGCCTGCTGCCAGGCCTGTGTTGATGCGGGGGACATTGCAAATACCCACGGTTCAAGTGAACCGTGGGTATATTCTGGAGCTGGAAATATGTGTACCCACGTTTATAAAACCGTGGGAATACATATATACCCACGGTTCAAGTGAACCGTGGGTATATTCTGGAGCTGTAAAAAAGTATACCCACGGTTATAAAACCGTGGGAATACATATATACCCACGGTTCAAGTGAACCGTGGGTATATTCTGGAGCTGCAAAAAAGTATACCCACGGTTATAAAACCGTGGGTATACATATATACCTACGGTTCAATGAACCATGGGTAATATAACAATTTCTGGGTCTATACCCACGGTTTTTTAAAAACCGTCGGTATAGGGCTATTGCGACGGCATTCCAGCCCGCGGTTGGCGAAACCGTGGGTATACCCTATACCCACGGTTTCAAGGGCTATACCCACGGTTTCAAAACCGTGGGTATAGGTGCAATTTCCAGTAGTGCCCATATAATTAAGACATGTGTTTGGGTAATAATAATATCATTTTTACCCTTAATAACCCTATTTACTTTTAACCGTGGTAAATAAATGTAAAAAGTTAATATTCACCAAATATTATTTTCTTCTTATTGAACAAAATTTTACTTAAATATATCAATTGGTTCTGTTGTATTTTTTAAATTCAACTCAAAAAAGCGGTAAAATTATGTTTTATTTAAATTTACAAATACTCCTAGGAGGTGGGTAAAAGATGGTAAAAAGTTCAATAATATTTTTATATATCAAAAATTATTAGAAACTATCTTAAATGAATTTTATTGAACTTATATATGTATTATGTATCTATTTTGAACTAAAATAAATAATAATTTAAATAAAAATTTGGTTTTAAACTATAACTCAGTGTTTTTCATAATTCATTAAAAATGAAATGTTTTCAGAGAAAAACCAAAAATTTACCCTAAGCTAATTTTGATATTATGAATTCATAAATTAAGTCTATTTTACCAAATTCAAAACATAAAAGTTACATTTATTAATTTAAAATTAATTCTGGTTTTCAAAACCGAAAAGCGTGTTTTGAAAAATAATAACTAACAAAATTTTGATACTTGTTTATGTTCAATTTCAAAGTGAAATTATTTCCAATGAATAAAATTGGATTAAATGGTAAAAATATAATCTATTTATACTTCCAACCCATTAAAATTTATAATTCAACAGTACAAATTATTTTGATTAAAAAATTTGTTTTCAGTTAAAATATAATATTTTTCACTATTCACCCCAATATGACAGTTATCCAAAAAACCGAAAAAATTTATTAACACTAAATTCTTATGTCCATATTTTAAAAAAGAAGTCTATTATGTAAAATTTAATATATAAAAATTTCAAATATTGGATTTAAAAAGGGTTCACAATTTAAAGGCGGTAAAATGGAATTAAAAAATACTTCTTATATATGAAAAATAGGAATTTGTTTTTTCCATTTTTCTAAGAAAATCATAATATGGATCCTAAATTTATAAGTATTATATAAAGTCCAAATTTTTGTTAATACTATTCATAACCTCTTTTGAACGTCTAGTATGGTATGTCGTGGGGCGCTTGAACTCGGTTTTGTGTGTAGTGCAAGTTATTGAATTACTTTGATGAAATAATGTACTATGAAATCTAGGGGTGTTACATTCTTCCCTCCTTCAATAAATTTTTTCCTCGCAATTCGATATTGTCCTTTGAATGTAAATGGTTGAAAATAGAAAATACCTTTGTGGGAAAACCCGTGTCAAAAATTGGGTTAATAAATTGTAGTCTTAATAAGAGGATAAGGGGGAATGAAAAAGTCACCACCAAATTATGATCTAGATTAAGAGAACATTTTTGGAAATTAAAAACACATAATTAGAGGAAAACGTAAATATTTATAGGGAGTGATTGAGGTCATCAGTCACAAACAATTGTAGAGTTGAGGGCCTCAAATCTATCAATCTATGATGATTTAAAATATCATCGGTTCAACAAATCATATGCTATTAGAATTACACATTTTTAGTTTTAACACCCCTTACCTAAATATTATAAATTAATTTCTTCATAGAATAAGATAATATAAAAATATATACTTGACAAGTAGAGTTCCATCCATTAACTAATTCTCTCCACAAACTCATCATTCACTCTAAAAGATAATAGAACATTAAAAAATATTCTATTTATCCTATTTGTATAGGGTTCTAAAAAAATAATTTATAATTATTCTACCAGACATTAAAAAAACTACATTATTCAATCCAAGACATCACGTGGGCCAGTGGTAGGGGATACACTCTTGTCTCCCATCGGTTGCGAGTTTATGTCTCGCGATCTTGCCGGACGCGATGGGTTGCCGCCCAACCTCCGGGTTGTCCTTTTTATAAAAATCCAAAAAATAATCTCAAACATGAATTATTCAAAATACTTCCATCCAAACTCATAGTCCAAAAATTTATAAGGAATGTAAACACAATGAAGATCCTTTTTTCCATGTAATAACATGTGAACACCTTCATCATGTATTTATTAAAAACACTGCAACATCTTGAATTACCATAAAACCTTATTTATTACATTCATGATCCCTTATTCCTTATAGAATACTAGATACACTCCTTCTATCCAAAAATGTTGTAAACTCCAAAAATGATGGAATATACAAATCATTAATTAGTTTAAATTTATTCAAGAACATCCAATATAATTTATCCGAATCAATCATGTATTATTCCAAAATCACTACCTCGGTATCAGAACTATATTATGGTTTATCTTTCACTCAACCATATATTTTCAAAAAAAATTAACCTGCTATTGAGTCATTTTTCTTGGTTCCACACAATCACAAGTCCTTAATGAAATAGTATTACAGTACAATCTGAATATACTTTATAATTATTATAACATGAACATCATTAATACAATACCCAAATGATATAATACATTAATAACAACGTAAGAAATCTAATCATTTCACTTCTTCTTTGGTAGTATTGTTATTTTATTATTATCCAATAGTAGCAATTGGGTTTTACTTTGATGATTTGGACATTGATTCACATACTGTCCCAACTCCTTGCAGACAAAGAATTGTACATCTGAAACTTTTTTCTTACACTTGCAATCATGTACTTGGTGTCCTTTTTCTCCACACTTAAAACAAACTCTCATTCTTTTCAAGCATTTACCAAGTTGATTTTTTCCACAGATATCACAAATGGGAAAATATTTCTCTTCCCTCATCACTTTATCCATATTTCTCTCTTCCCTCCTTTTCTTCTCTTATTTCCCTTCAAATCCATAAGACTCAGAGAATTATTTACTTATCTTATTAACACATGATACTATTTCTTCATATGTTGAGAATACATAGGAGAGTATTTCCATTCTAAATTGTGGATTAATACCATGAATGATATAATCACTCTTACTCTTTGGATCATACGTATTGCTGGAGTTCACATTCCTTCTATTGGGCGCCATTTTTATACAATTGCATACACTTGGTCAGTTTATGAATTGTAATTAATAATTCCAAACTTGTAAAATACCTAACATAAATTGAACAGTTTATGGATATAATCCATAATCATAAAAATATTTTCTTTGAGGTGGTATATACTCGTAAATCATTCATAATGATTTATAATGAAAATGAGAATTATCATAAGCATATCCCCAGATAGTTTCGTAACCAAAAATACAGCAAGCCCTATTGTCGTGCACCAGTTCCCCTTCGAGTCTAGCTCAAAGAGGTGTTTTCAGGGTTTACCTCTAGGTATAACTATTCTAGATCCACCTCTACCTACTCGTATTCATACAGGGATGCATTTGTTTAGAAAACTCACAAAATCTCTACATTAACAAAATTATAGGAAGTTCGCCTGTACTAATCCTCAATGACTATCATAGGGTAATGTTCTCTAATCAGAGTTTATCTAAATCTAGATTCCATGATTTGTACTGAACGTCCTCAGATTGCAACTGTAATGCCCTAACCCTAGTTACCCAGAGTTGTTGCATTATTACGTATCATTGGCATGATCACAAAATATCATGTCTCGAAATACCGAATAGTTTAGTAGCCTTCGAAGTACTAGATACATACATAAGGTTTACAGTAGATCATAAAATGGAAAACTACAACAACATTTTTTCCATAGACAGCAGTGATATCAGATAGACTATCCCTACAGGTCAGTTATAATGTACTTCTTCACATTCTGAAAAAAAACATAAAAAGGGGCAAGCTCAAGTGCTCAGTTAGGATAAAAATATAACATAAAATTTCGTAAATAAGCATAAATATTTGAGGCAATGTATAGAAATAAAACAAAATCCTTTTCAACATTAAATTTATTATAATATGGAAAATATAAATCAATATAATTCCATTTACATACTCACATTGATATTCTATTAGATGAATAATCACATTCAATATCAGTAGCCACTTTTATAATGATGGAATGCATAATTCCAGACATTCATAACCACATAGTCAAGGCCTTGTGCCAACACTACAAATAAGATTTTTTCAAGGCCTTCTCTGAAGACAATGGTTTGTCTCATGAGACCTACCAATGGATTTAGGATCTATAGAGTGCTCCACCCATCACTTACTAAGTCCAATGTGTTTCTCATATAAAAATATTTAAACATAACATAAACATTCTTATTAAAACTGGAATATAAATTTTCAATAATTTATCCATAAACCATGAATGGTATAAAAATAACACATCCACAGTCAAGAATATCACAAAAACTTCAATACAATACGGATGTTTTTTATCATAATAAATTGACTTCAAATAAGTTTAAAATCCATCAAAGGATGTTGATATAAATAAAAATGATTTGTAAAACACTTTGAGAGAAATATCCCTTTTCATAAAAACATTTAAAAGTCACACAATTTTTAAAGGAATACATTTAAATACATTTTTGAATAATAGTGTCCCATAACACATTGAAACATTTGAATGGAATTAACATTATAAAAACATTCATGTCCATATAAAAAACCCTTAAACCCATTTTGAAAACATGGGCATCAATGAGAATGATTTAGAAGATTAAATATTTAAAACATATAAAATGATTTTTTAGTAATAATGTAATTTAAATAGAATCCCTTGGAAAACTTTTTTTTGAAACATGGACATGGATAGTAAATATTTCATAGTAGATACTTACATAAAAAAATCCTTTGATAATAAAGAGATTCTGAAATTAACCCTTAACTCGTAATTTTCCTTGGTCGAGGGTAGGTTAACCTCCAGTATTATGGTGAAATGATTGTTATTAAATTATATAAGAATCATATACATTAATAGATATCATTTATGATCTGTTAAAATTTCTTTGTTAACAATATCTTAGTATTATCGTCGTTTCGAGTGTTAACTGATTAATTTTTCCTTTATATGTTTTCTTACGTAAGTAATGTTTGTTATGGATAGGATATATCTAATTCATATTTAGAATGACATTAAGTCTTTAAATATTATTTTTAATCTTCTAATGAAAATTATTCTTGAATGGATATGATGGAGAATGAATCTCATCGCGTTCATGGAGACAGTAATCTGTACGTACGCTCGAGCGACAATATCCTTATTTTGATATTAAAATAATATCTAATTGGATTGTATATCATATATATATAATCATTATCATGTTATATTTATTATTTAAATAAATTACACATCATTATTATACCCATCAAAATAATAATGTATTGAATAATAATTACACCAAAACGTGGAGACGGTAATCCATACATTCACACGTATGGTGACATCTCATTCAAATGATGGATATAATAATGAATATTGTTGTACCATATTTATAATAACATCACAATATATAGAAGATACTGAAGTTATTTTTTATTAATGGAAACAACAAAGAAAAAGGAAGTGGATGAAGAAAGGAAGGCCTCTAGGATAACTTAGGACATTTGTGAGGGTATTTGGGAAGGGGTTGGCTGATCCAAATGGCTTTGAAGGTGTGAATTAGAGAGAAGGGGAAGTGCCCTTTTATAATAGGGGTGAGGAGAACCATAGGAAAAGCTATAAATATTTTTTATAATAAAATCATTTTCGGTTTCTAATGTCACAAAAATAAAATATTTAAATGCTAATGTGGGTATGGGTCGAAGACCAATTAACCAATAGGTTTTATATAGGTTTTGGTCACTATATTAACATTATCTTTTAGATTTAACTCTTAGTTAAATAGTTTTACATTTACCATGTCTCTTTGTATTTTTATATTATATGGTTAATAAACATACTATATACTTACAAGATAACCCCAAGTGGGTCATTAATGATACACCAGTCATTATATAAGTGTTTTGGTCGAACCTTAGATTTTTAGGAATTGAATATCAATTAATAATATAATATTTGTTTTAAAAACTCTTTTATGTCAATTTTGACACTATTTGGTATTTTGTTTTTTCTTAATTCATAACAGAGTTATTACATAGATAAAAATTTATCAAACCAACCCTAACATTCCATATTAACCTATAAAATTAGTTGAATTTATAAAAAGTCTCAAAGTTCTTTTATTTGGATATTTATAATGTTAATTGTTTTAATCTTTCATTAATACGGTAATTACTACATCATCATTGTGTCATAAATAAATTCAAATTATTTAATGTATAAATATTATAAATATAATACCATTATATAGGAATTATTTTTATCTTTATAATGAATATTTATAGTCGAAGGTATCTTATGTATAACACAATATTAAAAAAGGTTTAGTTATTAAACTTTGAATTTAACACTTTTGACTCTTCTTTTAATTAAATAATAATAAATGTCCAAATATAATCCAGGTGGACCTGAAGGATCATATTTTATTTATAAGGTTGTTTTTGGTGTATGTACACTTATCTAGTAGAATTATTACATGTGTTAGGGTAATAATAATATCAATTTTACCCATAATTACAATATTTACTTTTAATCGTGGTAAATACAAGTAAAAAGTTATGATTCACCAAAAATTATTTTCATATTATTGACCCACATTTCAGTTACTAATATAATCCTTATCACTCAGAGTTTTTAAATTCTACTCACAAAAGCGGTAAAATTATGTTTCATGTAAATTTGCAAATACTCCTAGGAGTTGGGTAAAAGACAGTAAAAAGTTCAATAAAATTTTTATATATCTAAAATTATTATTAAATGACACCAATGAATTAAATTGAAATTATATAGGTATTATTTATTTATTTTGAACTAAAATAAATTTGAATAAAATAAATAATTATTTAGATAAAAATTCAGTTTTAAACTATAACATAGTGTTTTTCACTATTCATCAAAAATTGGAAGTTTTCAGAAAAATACCAAAAATTCACCGTAAGATAATTTTGATATTCTGAATTCAAAAATTAGGTCTATTTAACCAAATTCAAAAAATAGAAGTTTCATTAATTAATTTAAAATTAATTCCTGTTGTCAAAAACAAAAGGCATGTTTTTAAGAAATAATAACTAACGAAAGATAGATACTTTTTTATTTTCAATTTCAAAGGGAAATTTATTCCAACGAATAAAATTGTATTATATGAAAAAAATATAATCTATTTATTTTTTGAAACCATTAAAATTTAATATTTAACACTACAAAATATTTTGATTAAAAAAGTTTTTTTCAGTTAAAATATCATATTTTTTCACTATTCACCCAAATATGAAAGTTATCATAAAAACAAAAAAAAATTATTTAAACTAAATTCTTATCTCCAGATTCTAAATAAGAATTTTATTTTGTCAAATTGAATATTTACAGGTTTGAAATATTGGATTTAAAAAGGGTTTTCCAATAAAAGATGGTAAATTTGCATATAAAAAAATACTTATTTTATCTAAATAAATGAATTTGTTTTATTCATTATGTCTATGAAACTCATAATATGTATTCTAAAATTATAATGATTATATAATGTTCAAAATTTAGTTAATATGATTCATAACCTATTTTGAACGGCTAGTTTGGTAAGTCGTGGTGTGCTAGAACTCGGTGTTGTGTGTAATGCAAGTTATTGAATTACTTTGAAGAAAAAATGTAATATGAAATCTTGGGGTGTTACAGGAACTACCTCCTTATGATGATCATATCATTTTGGATGATGAAGATGAATTGGAAGACACTCCTCCTATATTAGAGGAAGGTGTCTCTACCATAGTCAATGAGTTGGTACAGGTGAATCTTGGTTCTGAGGTAGAACCAAGACTAACACTATTCAAAACACCCACACATATATAAGAGAAACTACAACATGTGGATTTATTGAATTGAAATTGGGATGTATTTTCCTAGATTTATGATGAGATACCTGGACTAAATCCTCAAGTTTCGATCCTTTATCTTGGTCTCCTAGTATGTTATCATGGGTTCAAGAAGCCTCCTTAGATAATTTACCCTTCTCACAGTGCCATGGATGAGGCCAAAGTTGATAAGCTCATCAAAGACAACATCATCAATTAATTATAGTACACTAGATTGTTACCAAACATTGTTACCATTATGAAGAATAATTGATAGATCATAGTCTTCATCGACATCTGAGACCTCAACAGTTACTATCAGAAGGATTATTTTCCCAATCCTATGATAGACCCGTTGATCGATGTCACTACTGGATTCCAGTCTCTCTCCTTCATGGATGGGTATTTTTAATATAATCATCTTTGAATGGCACCCAATGAAGATGAGTCCACTACCTTTAGATCCCTACAAGGTACATTTTTTAAATAAGTAATTCCTTATGTTTTGGAGAATGATGGAGCCACCTATCAGTGTTCTATTCTCTACAGAATCATACCAGTCCTTGAAAAATTAGGGGGATGCTACGTGGACGATTTGGTGGTCAAACCCCACTAGGGGAAGGACCATCTCAAAGATCTTGAGAAAGTGTTTATATTCCTCCACTATCATAATCTGAATATGAAACCATTGAAGTGTTCCTTCGGGATTACCTCTAGATTTTTTCTAATCATTTTATTCAGATATAGAGGCATCATTCATATGCCTCATTCAAGAAATCATCGAGAGTTCTTAGGTTTTCAAGGCCACATAGCCTATATGTGCTGATTCAACATTATTCTGGTCTGAATGGGTAATCCCATTATTTGACTCATGACGAAAGGCTTCATATACCTGTGGGATAAAGTGTGTCAGACTGCTTTTGAGTAAATTAAGAAATACCCTATGTAGCCTCCGGTTCTAATGACACTAGTCTTTGGAAAGCCGTTAGTCCATTATGTGACCACCCAAGAAGGATCCCTCTATCCCCATCTCACCCAGAGGAACAATATAGGGATAAAGAATAGTTTTTACTACCTAATATTCATTAGCCTCGACACCATGACAAAATATTAATCTATTAAGAGGAGCTGCCTTGAACTAGATTTTTCATTTCATAATTTGTGGCATTATCTACAGCTCCATGAGATATTTCAAGTGTACCATGTAGATCCACTAAATTATAATCTGAACCACCCCATACTAAAAGGTTTTCAATCTCATTGGGCCATGATCCTCCTATAGTTAAACTTCAGGATTGATCATAAGAAAACATTCAAGTATTAGACACTCGTAGATATTTTAGCTTCCCATCCACCCCCATAGAGGTGTCCCTGCATCTAGAGATTCCATATGATACTATCCTCTCATTGGATAACGCCGTGAAATATTAGGATAATCCCATTAATGAATCCTCATTGAGACCTACCAAAAAATGTTAATTGATCCCAGAAACATCATAGTATTCATGGGTTTTGACTTAACCATGCCATTACAAGCGGTCTTTCCATATTCATTCTTGCTATTAGAAGGATCTACCAACAACAAAGAAGAGCATTAGTCTTTAATAACTGGTCTCATCATGGCCCTCAATAGTTTTTCCCCCAACTACATGTATAGGGGGACTCTTAGCTAGTCATCAAGAAGATCCATGATGATTACATTGTCAAGAAGTTGGAACTCATGCCCTTGTTTGAGAGCATTGTTCATCTAATGGGTCAGTTCCCTTCTCGGACTGAGATCACTATTTTTGCTTAGTATTAGATTGGTTGATCAGATTACAAGGACATCCTTTAGACATCTCTCACAGACCACATCTAAGATTCATCACTCTCATAAATTCAGATGATGATAACATCCAAAGGTGAGTCATCTTACCTTCGTTGCTTCCACATTTGGACCCTATGTTCCTCTTCTATAGAATAAGAGACCCTAGAATAGATATATTCTTTTTTCGAGTACCACCATCATGGAATTCAACAACTAACTAAGATGAGAGTTGGCTAATTTTTCAGTGTGTGGTTCATTTAACACTCTAGAGTGGTCCCACCCTTTAGAAGATCCTCTACAAACATGTGTTTTATGGAGTTGTCCTCTGTTTCATTCATGGTTATGAGATTCCCCATGTTATTCTGGAAGTCCATGTTAGTTCTCATGGACCTCATCCTGCAAGGTTGAAACTCTTTCATCAGATCCAAATATTAGGCTACTAGTTTCCCACCATGTTCCATGACTATATATAGTTCTACAAGCGGTGTCACAAATGTCATATCCATACTAACATTGTTCATCAACCACCAGATCCTCTCTTTACTACCATTTACACATGGACCTTTGTGGTCTACGGACTTGATGTTGTTGGAATGTATCCACCAGTAATAGCTCTCCAGTGTATGTTCATCCTGACTTCCATAGATATCTTTTTCATGTTGGTGATGGAGATTCTGCTAAAGGATGTCAAGGCCTGTTATATCACTAAATTCAGGTGCTCCAACATCATACGTCGATTCAAATTCCCTCATGTCATCCTCAACGATTATGGCACCATCCCTTTAGCAGCTAATATGATGAAATTTTACACCAAGTACATCATCAAGTCCAACAATAATTCTCAATACCATGTTCATGTAAATGGGAAGATTAAGGCATTCAATAAGACCCTCTCAAACATATTTCAGAAGTTGGTTGGTTAGAAAAAGAAAATTTGGTTGGAAAGGCTCCCTAATTATCTCTAGGATTATTATACAATGAATCATAATTCTTCCCTAGTCAACCCATTTTCCCTAGTGTATGGAATAGAGATTGTCCTACCAATTGAGATTTAGTTATCACCACTCTGTAATACTATATATGACAAGAAGACGTCAAGTGGAGTAGTATAATTCTAACTAGATTAGCTGAATGTCTTCAATGAGAATTTTATTTGGTCCTTACACAAACTAGAGAGGAGTCAAAATAAGATAGCCAGTACATTCAACATGAAATTTCAACTCTAATTTTTCATTCAAGGTGACACAATATTTTCCATGAGGATGCTGATGATACCCTTTGGGATACCACCAATGTTGGAGCCTAATTTGTAAGGACCTTATATAATCCATAAGGTTTTCCCCAATGGTGCATTTACCTTGGTCAGCATGTATAGAGAGCAGATTACTCCTTCCACCAATGATAACTTCCCCAAGCAGTAATTTTCATAGGAACCCTCTTACTGTGTCTAACATGAAGTTAAACTACAATATGTACTTTGGGACATTAAATTGTGATAATCTTTTCCCCATACCACAAAACATTAAACTATTTTGATATCCTTACTACAAGATGTTAAACTACATGACATTTGAGAACTATCTATGGATTGATTCCTACCCTTGAAGGAAACATTTGAATTTCTATAAATTTTGGGTTTGGGATTTCCTAGGTTTGACACACAATTCTACATGGGGATATGTTGTACAGTGATGGGAAACTTTTGTCCTCATTAATTTTAGGTTTGTTACCTAGATATACTTCAAATTCCTATTAAAATTCCCCACATTAAGGTTCACGTTATATGAACTTATAAAAATATGTCTTTCATCTCATATGATGTAAAACTGCCTCGTAATACATGAAGTTAAGCAATTTTTACCCTTCGGGATAGAATATGTAAAACAGCCCAGCATCATCGTCCTGCATGACGTAAAATTTCATGACATCAAGCATCCTTCATGGTGATAAACTACAAGACACTTTTCTTTCCTTCATGATGTTTAACTTCAAGAATATTTTACCCTATATCACATGGTGTTAAACTATTTCTTATTTCATACCTCAATACATTAAACTACATGGAATTAAGAACTAGGTGAGGCTTGATTCTCATCTTTTAGAGGTATTTAGAAATTCCCAGACATTTTTGTCTTTGGATCCAGCCCCGGGTTCCACACCTTCTCCTTCTGGCGTCTCAGACTAAGTTTCCTAGGATCACATGGTGTGGTGTGGACTTCAGTCCTCATTCACATTGGGTTTACAACTACTAAATCATATATCCCTGTTTAGGATCTCCCAATATGGTAACATCATTACCACGTGATGTTAAACTCCACAACACTCAAGAACTTAAAATGGTTTGATTCTCATCATTATTGGATACATAGAAATGTTCGGATATTTTTTTCTTTAAGTCCAGTCCTAGGAACTTCCAATCCTATCACCTTTACAACCCCTTGACATGAATCCTATCTTGGGAGTGTGTGGTGTGGTGTGGACTCTTATGGTCCTCCTTCGCTTTAGGTTTATTTTACCACTCCATGCACATCCCTCTCAAGACATTATATCCCACCAGTTCCCTAGAGGCATGAAAATAAACAGTATTGAAACCCATATCCTTACCACATTATGTTAGAATAAAAAACATTGAAGAATGATGTTTGGCATGATTCCCATACTTATGGGATATTTTGAAACAACCGAAAATTTTATCTTTGGGTCTAGGCTAAGGATCATCAACTCATTTTGTCTCTTCTATAAACTTGTCTTCTCAAGTAATCTTCCCTTAATTGGATCCCTCAACCTCGGTTATGCCTCATCAACAAGATTATATCAGGCGTAGTGTAAAACCTAGAGTGTCTAATTACATAGGGACATTCTCTTATTCCATTTCATGGACTCACATGTCCTTTTATTTGGGGATTCATTGACCTTCATGTTTGAAGGACCCCATATCAACATGGATGTTTAGCCTCATGGATCACTTAACATCTTAGGACAACATCTCAAAGGATTTTGAACAACAATTTTAGAATATCCTCACATTCTGAATGTTGTTAGTGATTGACCATTGTTTATTTGTTTTGATCCTATCTCACATGATATGGATTTTGTGTTTAGAATACAATCAACAGTAATCCTTCATTGTTATTCCAGACCCATTATTTCCGAAAAATCGGACCCGTTATTCACATTCCTTTCCATATCCATATGACTTGGTATAATTTCAATATCTTTAGTATTTTACATTGGTTAACCATTGTTTGTTTAATGGGAATTCCATCGTTGTGGGGTCATCATTGACTCTTAACATCTGTTCCCCTATCATGTTCTTCTATGTGTGGTAAATATCTTCTATGCCCCTTGTTTTCTAGACCAATAAGGGATCACATGGGATTACGAGTTTTGATAAGGTTTATAACCACATGGATGTGTCAAATTTCCCATGGTCTAAACTATATGACCATAAGCCTGGATATTATGTCCCATGAATTAATTGTGGTGTGCATGCCCCCTTTGGATCATTCATGTCGAGATGCCTCATGGCATCGTATGACACCTCTATGACTCTTACAGTCTGAACTATATGACCATACTCTATGGTTTTTAGTGTCGATGTTCACATGAATTTAAACTACATAAAACCCTTGATTTTCTCATTTGAGTGGATTTCACCCCTTCTAGTGTTTCATATCTTCTATGAAACATTCAATAACTATATATGCCTTGATTACCATTATATTGGGATATATAAGAGAACCAAGAAATTTTGTCATTAGTTTTGGAACATTGCTTTTCTCTCTCTAGCCACATTGAATATATTCTTCTAGCAGTACATGGTTTGGTGATGATCCTTTTTGGGCCACATTGACATCAGGATTATGACATCTTCACCACTTACAACCCTTGAAAGAACTCCTTATCACATTATTCCTTACCACATAATGTTTAATTTCAAGGGTACATCCATGATTCACTCATCCATTTATTTTTTTTCATCGTCTTTCAAATTTTAAGGAACACCCTAATGTTATAGATGATCGGCCTTTGAATCACCTACCATATTAGGCTATCATTCTAGATGATTTTGAATGACATTTTGAGATAGGTCTCAGTGTTTGAATGCAGCCAGCAGTCAATTTTCACATGTATGTTCCCATCCTAGGTTATATGATATGGATATTGTGTCTCGATATGTTCAATAGTTATCCATATTCTTTATTCCTCCCCCATAATGTCCCAAATAGAATACACAATGATTCACATTTTCCTTCCCTTCTATTATAATGGGTCTCCAACACCATTAGTGATGTCCCTCCATTCAACTATGCACACCGAGTAAAAATGTTGTCTTGGTGGGTATTTTATGACTCAACATTCTTCTTTCATTGTTGTACCCCATCATGTTATGGGGAAATCCTGATGTCACTCCATGTTTCCAATACTGAGCAAGGATCATGTAGACATGGGTGTTTTGGTAGGGTCATACCCACATAGATGTGTTGTGAAACCTTGTGGTCCAATTTCTATAACCATAAACTAATATCTATTTCTTCCGAGAAATATGATGTTGAAAAATGATATAGTTTTCTGCATGATGTTAAACTATTTCATCCTTACAATATAATGTAAATGTGAATAAGTCGGTCCTATCACATGACCTAAAAACAATGACACCATCATCTTGGCCACACGATGAAAAATGGTATAACATTTTGATGTCTCATTTGAGAGGGAATCACCATGAGAACTGGTAATCCATCATTTCAATTGTCAACTCCTACATATGTGTTAATTCCTTCAACAACCCACTAACTTTTCACCCTGGGTTTGTCATTGAAAAAAATATTCAACAAACATATGAACAAACAAGATATATCAAATGCCTATTTTCATGGTGAATGGGTCAGAAATGCATGGTGGAGCCATCCCAGATCTATTTGTGGTTTGATTCGAATTTGTATGTGTTACATAGTGATGGTCATATAATCTATCTTGGTTCCCACCACAACATCATTACCCCCTTTTCCATTGAATCATATTCATCTTCATTGCATGATGTTAAAATGTGTAGGTATGTCCTACGCACAAGACATTAAACTACGTCCCTACCAGGAACATGTTCAAAATGCCCCATGATATTCATGCGATTCTTCATATTCCTTACCAGAGGGGATTTTCCCCACATTCATTGGTTTACAACCCCAATGTGCTTTAATAACTATGTATGGATTCTATTCTATCCATTTGAGATACATAGAAATGCCGAAACATTTTGTCTTCAGGTTTATACCATGGTTTTTCAACCCTTCTTGACCTTTTGGCCTCCGCTATGGTCCAAATTCTTGGACCGTATACTAGGATCCCCTAGTTTGTAGGGAACAACATTAAAATAGTAAGGAATTCTAGGTCCTCACCAGATAAGTCTTATTAATATGTAGGTTTGATCGTAACTCAAACTGATACACTCTCACTTAATTTGATTCTATCTTAGTGGTATATTTTGAAATGTGTTGGAATCCTTTTAAAAATTACATCACTCAATCTCTAAGAATTATATTCCCTTTATTTGGATTTTCATCCAACTCAAAATATTAAGGGGATCCCGTAATGGAATGGATTCTTGCTCTCATGCTCGCCTACCATTTTTTTTCAATATTCTAGATGACATCTGATGTCATTTCAAGCTAGGCCCCGTGTTTTGAACTTAGTCAAAGATCATCACACATTCATTTGTCCCATTTCAGTATAACAAAATATGGATTATCTATTTTTAATACAGTCAAAAATTATACTCTATCACCATGCCACCATCCTTGTGTTTTGAATTTTTGGTTTTGTGATTCACACTTCTTATTCCCCATTTTTGGGATTCATTCCAACATCATTAGAGTTATCTGGCTTGTGTACTAGACCATGTTGGGAAAGGTAAGTTGGTTGTTGCAAGATATTTATTCTCCATTAACAACGTCCATAAACCTTAATAATATGGGTTTTCAGTCATCAATTGAATACCCCATATATTCAATGATCAAAAAACACTCTCACACAACGAGACTGGTTCTACCGTAGTCCCTTTTTTCTCACATCAGACATGTCCCATGTGATCATAGTGATTGATCATCAGTTGATTCAAAAAAAAAATAGACGAATTAATAAAAATACGTAGTAGTAATACCATGCATGCAGTTTAAATAAGCAGGTTGTAAAGGAAAGTATGTTTTGATTTGGACAAAACACGGACCATATACATCTAATCATTCAATGAAATGCTTTAGTTTCCCCACTCCATGGAATCTAGCATCCATGGTTTCATACTGCTTTCTCAGATACTCCTCCTCATCGAGGACTGTGGAGTGAATCTCATCTTCCTTGATCTAGTTTAAGTCCCAATCATCTTGGAGTTCTTCAACTTGATGGATCAGGTATGCCAACTGGCCATGGGATTCTTCTTGTTGGCCCTTCATTCATTCTATGAGACCCATCAAATTAGAGATGAATGTGAAACAGTCTCCAATCTTCTCATTGAGGCATTGGATTTCCTGCTCAACCCCTTGGAGCATTTGGATATTCTGTAACACCTCATGCTTCCACGGTACACTTCCCTTTCAATAATATAGTAGCGTGTGTTGTACGCAACCTCGAGTTCTAACACACACACCACAACCAATCAAACTAGCCGTTATGAATAGTAACTCCTACTTTTTGAAATTTTATAAATTTTATCATTGAAAATGGACGTCATTTTTGGATTCGGAATCTCGAAATTAGCCTAGGGTGAAATTTTTGTATTTTTCGGAAAACATTCAATTTTTGATGAATAGTGAAAAAAACACAGTTATAGTTGAAAACCGAATTTTAATTTAAATAATTATTTGTTTTATTTAAATTTAATTAAGGTCAAAATTGATACCTAATACCTATATATGTTCAATGCAATTCATTGGAGTTTTTTTAGAATAATTTTAAATATATGAAAATTTTATTGAACTTTTTCACCGTCTTTTACCCACCTCCTAGGATAATTTAGAAATTCACATAAAACATAATTTTACCACTTCTGTGAGTGGAATTTCAAAAATCCTAGAGACAAAGTTAATATCAAGGAGTAAAATGTGGTTCAATGAGTTGAAAATATTTTTTGGTGAATAGTAACTTTTTACTTTTATTTACCACCGTTAAAAGTAAATAGGGTAATTAAGGGTAAAAATGATATTAATATTACACTAACTCATGTTATAATTCAATTGGACAAGTTCATCTCGACTAAAAAAATCTTAGGAATAAAATATTATCATTGAGTCCACTTGAATTAGATTAGGAGATTTATTATTATTTAATTCAAAGAATAGTTAAAAGAGTTAAAATCAATGTTTATTTACTAAAACCTTTTTAATACAGTGTTATACATAAGATAAATTCGATTGTAAATATTCATTAGAACGATAAATATATTTCCTAAATAATGGTATTTTATTTATAATTTTTAGACATTAATTAATTTAATTTATTTATGACACAATGGTGATGTAGTAATTACCTAATTAATGGAATATTAAAATAATTGATATTATATATATAAAAATAAATGTAATCTGAGAATTTTTATGAATTACACTAATTTTCTAGGATAATATTACACATTAGGATTGGTTATATAAATTTTTTTCGATGTAATAATGCTGATATGAAATTATCAAAAACAAAATACCCAATAGTGTAAAAATTGACATAAAAGTGTATTTAAAACAAATATGACATTATTAATTGATATTAAATTCATAAAAATCTACGGTTCGTAAAGGAGACTTATATAATGATAGGTGTACGTTTAATGGACCACTTTTGTGTCACTTGTATATATATAGTAATTTTATCAACTATATAATATAAAACATCAAAGTGACATGGTAAGTGTCAAACTAATTAACTAAGAGTTAAATCTAAAACATAAGGTTAATATAATGACCCAAACCAGTCTAAATTCTATTGGTTGAGTTGTTTTCGACTCATAACCACCGTAACATTTAAATAATCCACTATGGAGCCGTTATATACCGAATATGAATTTATTATAAAATAATATTTCTATCTTTTCCAAAGGTACCCCTCACCCCTCTTATAAAAGGGCACTCCCCATTATCACTAATTCACACATTCAAAGCCTTTTTTCTTGGCTAACCCCTGCCCAGATACTCTATCAACTTCCCTCACTAAATCCTAGAGGCCTTAGTTTGATCTTAAAGCCAACCTAAGGAGCCCTTTTGATCAAATCAAAAGGAAGAACCCGAAGAAGAGGTAATGTTTTCACCACCCTTTTTCAAGATCATTTCTTCTTCAGCTTATTCTTTCTTTTTTATTCCCATTATAAAATAATAACTCCAGTATATTATATATACTATGATGTTATTATAAATATTGTACAACCATATTTAGTATTCTATCAATCCTTTGAATGACTGTCACCATACGTGCGTACGTACGGCTTACCATCTCCACGTCGTGGTGTAATTGTTAATTCAATAAATTATTATTTCGATGGGTATAATAATGATCTGTAATTCATGTAAATAATAAATAATAAATATAAAATGATAATGATTCTGTATATATGATATAACATCCAATTATATATTATTTTAATATCAAAAGGATGATATTGTCACTCGTGCGTACATACGGACTACAGTCTCCACGATCGCGATGAGATTCATTCCCCATCGTATCCATTCAAGACTAATTCTCATTTAATAATTAAAAATAATGTTTAAGGACTTGATATCATTCTAGATATGAATAAGATACAACCTATCCATAATAAACATGGATTACATAACAAAGTATATAAAATAATACGAGTAAGTTAACACCCGAAAAAATGATAATACTAAGATATTGTTAAAAAAATCAGTATTAATAGATCATATATGATATCATATTAATGTATATGATTATTGTATAATTTAATAACAATTATTTCACCATTATACAGGAGATTAACCTACCCCCAACCAAGGAAAAGTATAAGGTAAGGGTTTATTTCGTAATCTCATCTTTATCCGAGCTTGTTTATATATGATTATATACTAGGATCCATGTTTCTTAAAAATGTATTTCAAATCATTCTTACTATTTTAAAGACTATGGGATGAAGTCATTTATACCCTTGTTGACTATTTATAATAAGTTTATAAAGGAATCTTTCTGTCATTTTCCAAACAAGGTCCTTTTAACCTTTTTGACAGAATTAAGGTAAGAATGTCTTTTTTAACTTGTATGGATGGAGTGGCTATTTTCCACCGTTATAAAACAGTTGAAGCTTCCCTTATAAGCTTATAAGAATATTTTCAAAGTAAATTTCTTCTTTTATAATTATGAGACTTTTAAATTATTTAAAAAAAAGATATATATCTCTCAAATGGTTTTGATTTCATCTATCAGCATCCATTTATGGATTTTAAGCTTATTCGAAGTTGATTTGTTATGAAACAAAAGATCCATATTGTATTGAAGTTTTTGTGATATGTATGAATGTGGATGTGTTATTTTTATACCATTCATGGTTTATGTAGAAAGTATTGAGAATTCATATGCTAGTTTTAATACGAATGTTTATGTTATGTTTAAACATGTTCATATGAGAAAGGCATTGGACATAATATGTGACGAGTGGAGCCCTCTATAGCTCCTCGATGCATCGGTAGGTCTCATGAGACAAACAAGTTTCTTGGCACGAGGACTTGACATAATCTTATTTGTAGTCTTGGCACGAGGCCATGGCTACGTGGTTATGATAGTCTGGAATTATGCATTCCATCATTATGAAAGTGGTTATTGATATTTCATGTGATTATTAGACTAGTAGAATATCCATGTGATTATGTAAATGGAATTATTTCATTTTATCTTTTCCATATTATGCTGAAGTTCATGTTTAAAAGGCTTTTGTTTTAGCTGTACATTGCCATAAATGATTCTGTTTATTAATGAATGTTTCCGCTATATTGTTATCCTTATTGAGCATCTGAGCTCACCCCTTTCAATGTTTTATTTTTCCCAGGATGTGATGAAGTAATTTATGAATGACCTGCAGGGATAATATGAAGGGATATGAAGACAAGATGTTTTAGTAGTAGATTTCACTTTAATATGTAATGTAAAATTTATGAATGTATCTAGTTATTCCAATGCTACTAAACTAATCGGTCTTTCGAGACTTGATATTTATTGTGATCATGCCAATGATATCTAATAATTCACCGACTCTAGGTAACTGGGTTTGGGGCATTAAAGTTGGTATCACAGTAAGTTTAGTGAAAACCTTGGAAGCTATATTTAGATAAACTTTGATAAGAGCACATAGTCCTAAGATGGACTTTGAGGGTTATTATAGAAGAATTTCCTATAATTTAGGAATTGTAGAGATTTTGTGAGTTTTCTGAGAAATACATCCTTGTTTGGATACGATCAGGTAGAGGTGGCTATGGCACAGATGTATCTAGGTGTAAAACCCAAAAACACCACTTTGATCTAGACTCGAATGGGAACTGGTGCACGACAATGGGCCTTGCTACACTCTTGGTTATGTCACTCCCGGGGGACATTCTTAGGATAACTCTTATTTTAATTAAAAATCATTATGAAGGGTTTCTAAGTATATACTTCCTCAAAGAAAACATTTTTATGATTATGGATTATATCCATAAATAGTTCTACTTGTGTTAAGTGTTTTATAAGTATGGAATTATGTATTTTGATTCATAAACTGATCTAGTTTATGCCATTGTTTAGAAATGGTGCATAGTGGAAGAAATGGAAATCATATCAGTGCATGCACTCCATGTAGGGATTCCCACCTGCTCAAGATAATTATAGTGGAGATGGTGATACAACTGGTGCAGATCATCTTATCACCGTACTAGGAAAACTCACTCAGGTTATGGATAATAACCTTACCCGTATGGAGCACCCTAATCCACAGCATGGAGGATCAATGTTAGATCTCTTCCTGAGGAAAAAACCACCAACATTCAATAGGAGTACAAATCCATCAGTAACTGAGCAATGGATATGTTCCCTATAGGAAATATTTCAAGCTTTGGGGATTAGTGAAAGGGAAAAAGTTATCATGGCAGTTTACCACCTCACTGGAGATGCTGATCAATGGTGGTCATTGATTCAAAACACGAAGGAAGATGATGAAGTATCAAATATGGATTGGAGGGAGTTCTAAGATCTGTTTTTAGAAAAATAATTTTCTCGCGACCGTCGAGCAGATATGGAAAGGAAATTTCTGAGTCTGAGACAGAAGGAGGATGAGAATGTGAAAAATTATTAGGATAACTTCACAAGGTTTCCAAGGTATGCTAGAGATTATATACGTTTTCCAAGAACTAATAATGATCATTTCTTTGATGGGTTAAATCCATTTCTTCATCAAGCATTAGTTTCACAATCCTTCTCATCATACTAAGATATTGTCTCATGTGCTATCAAGAAAGAAAAGGAATTCTCTAATTCATATGACTTTAAAAAAAACAAGAGAAGAAGAGATCTTCCGATCAATCTGGGAATGGAGATAAAGGGAAGAAGGGAAAAGTTGAATATCTATCATGTAGTAAATGAGGGAAGAAACACCCTGGTACTTGCTTGAAAGGAATGGGAGTCTATTACAAGTGTGGTGAAAAAGGCCACCAAGCTCATTATTGCAAGGGGAAGAAAGAAGCTACTGATGTTCAATGCTACAACTACAGAGAGATGGGACATTATTCCAATGAAATCCCTAAGCATCATGGGAACTTACTTTAGAAAAAGCCAAGGGATCGAGGCCAAGCTTATGCTATCACTACTACAGAGGTAGAAGCTCTGAAAGATGTGGTGGAAGGTAATTTAATGGTTTCCTCATGTTTAGAAAATGCATTATTTGATTCTGGATCATCGCATTGTTTCATATCTTACCAGTTTTCTAAGAAAATTAGATATTTCCAATTTGATTTAACAAGGGTGTTGTCAGTTAAAACTCTTAAGGGAAGTATCATTGCAAAAAAGTTTTGTGAATCAATCCCCATTAGAGCACATAAATGTTCTTTATCCGCTGATATCATCGTCGTACCTATGGTTGAGTATGATATAATCCTCGGTATCGATTGTATTTCAGACCACGATGAAAAAATTTATTGTAACAAGAAGGAGGTTACAATTTTTGATGATGATAATAAGGAACACCTTATCTTTAGAGCGGAATCATCACGACCTAATTCTTATCAGGATCCACCACAAATAGCTTAACTAAATTAAATTATTGGGGAGGGAGAGAATGAAATGACTATGGGTGAGGTAAGGAATGTTCAAATAGAATATGTACATATTGTGAAAGAATATGTAGATGTGTTTCCGGAAGATTTACCTGGACATCCTTCAGAATGAGAAGTTGAGTTTTCTATTGATTTAATTCCTGGATCAAGGCCTATATCCAAGACCCCTTATAGAATGGCCACTATGGAATTAGTCTAACTAAAGAAACAACTAGAGGAATTGAGTAATAAGGGATTTATTCGACCTAGTGTTTCTCCTTGGGGAGCCCTAGTCCTTTTTGTTAAGAAGAAAGATGGATCTATGAGGTTATGTATCGACTACAGGGAAATCAATGCTATAACAATAAATATCAAGTATCCCTTGCCTCACATTGATGATTTATTTGACCAACTGCATGGAGATCAATACTTTTCAATGATTAGCCTTCGGTCTGGATACCATCAGTTGTTTGTGAAGAACGAATACATTTCGAAGACAGCATTTCGAACTAGGTACGGGCATTACGAGTTTACAGTAATTCCTTTTGGGCTGACTAATACGCCCTCTATATTCATGGATTTAATGAATAGAGTTTTCAAGGAATATTTAGATTAACATGTGGTGGTATTTATTGATTATACCTTGGTATACTCCAAAAGCTACGAAGATCATGAAAATCACATGCGCATTATCCTGAAGACTCTATGAATACATGAATAATATGGGATGTTTAGCAAGTGTGAATTCTGGCTTCAGGAGATTTCTTTTCTAGGACATATTTTCTCCAAATATGGAATCTCTGTTGATCCTTCTATGACCAAGGAAATCCAAGAATGGCCTGCACCGACGAGTATAACTGAGGAACGCAGTTCTATTGGTTTAACAGCTTATTATCAACGTTTCGTCCGGAATTTTTCCCAGTTGGATAACCCATTAATGATGCTCACACGTAAAGGGGTTAAATATGTCTGGAAAAGAGAGTGTGAAGAATGTTTTGAAGAACTGAGGAGAAGATTATTCAATGATCCTATATTGAATCTACCATTGGGGAATGATGGGTTCATTATTTATAGTGATCCATCAAAGAAAGGACTTGGTTGTGTCCTTATGCTGAATGATAGGGTTATTGCCTATGCATCACGATAGTTGAAAATTCATGAGAAAAACTATCCTACTCATGATCTCGAGCGTACAGTTGTGATCAGTGCTTTGAAGATATGAAGGCACTACCTCTATGGTGAAAAATGTGAGATTTATACTGATCACAACAGTTTGAAGTGTATTTTCTCACAGAAATTACTCAACATGAGGCAAAGGAGATGGCTTGAACTACTCAAGGATTATGATTGTATGATAAACTACCACCTAAGGAAGGAAAATAATGTGGCAGATGCTTTGAGTAGAAAGGATCATGGAGTTTTGAATAATATGAGAACTGAAAGGGATCCAATTTTCATGGATCTAGTGAAGATGGACAAGGGAATAACCATGGAAGGTGAAACATCAATTATTTTTCAAATGGTTACCAAACCATCTTTACAAGAAAGGATTAAGAGTTCTCAGACTGATGATGATGAATTTTAAAATAAGATTAAAGCTGTGAATGATGGGAGATTGAGAGACCTTGTGTATGAAGATGGAATTTTGAAATTTGGGAAGAGGCTTTGTGTTCCCGATATACCTGATCTAAAAAGGGAATTTCTGGATGATGCTCATAGTTCCAATTTCTCTATACACCATTGGAGCACCAAAATATATAGATATTTGAAAGAACATTTTTGGTGGGACAACATGTAGAGAGAGATTGATGATTTTGTATCATGATGTATGGTTTTTCAACAAGTGAAAGATGGAAGGCAATTGCCTGGTGGAGTATTGCAACCTCTTCCCATACCTGAGTCGAAATAGGATAATATTATGATGGACTTCATCATGAGACTACCAAAGACTCCTAGAAGGAACAATGCAATATGGGTTATTGTTGATCATCTTACCAAGTCACCACATTTTCTTGCAATATGGGAAGATTTACCACTTGAACATCTAGCAAGACGATATATTAATGAAGCTGTGAGACTTCATGGAGTACCCCTATCGATTGTTTCAGATCGAGATCCCCATTTTACTTCAAGATTCTGGAAGAGTCTTCAGATGGCCTTGGATACTGAACATCATCTAAGCACTGCCTACCACCCTCAAATAGATGAAAAATCAGAACGGACTATTCAAACCTTAGAAGACATGTTTAGATCCTGCTCAAATGAATTTCCGGGTATGTGGGATCAATATTTACCTCTAGTAGAATTTTCCTATAACAATAGCTTCCATTAGAGTATTCAGATGGCACTATATAAAGCGTTATACGGAAAGAGATGTCGCACACCGACATTTTGGGATGACATTGGTGAAAGAAAACTTGTAGGTCCAGAACTGGTGGAGGAAATGATAGAAAAGGTAAAGGTAATCCAAAATCACATCAAAGAAGCTCAATGTAGGAAGAAGAGCTATTCTGATAACCGAAGGAAGGATTTGGAATTTCAAGTAGGAGATCATGTTTTCTTGAAGGTATCTCCATGGAAGGAAATTATACGTTTCGGTAAGAAGGGTAAATTGAGTCACAGGTACATCAGACCTTTCGAAATTATAAAACTAATTGGGGTTGTAGCTTACTATTTGGAAATGCCTCCAAGTCTCTCCAAAGATCCCGATGTGTTCCACATATCACTATTGAGGAAATACATGTCTTCCCCAATGCATGTACTCACTTACGAGGAATTAGAACTGGAACACAATCTGTCTTATTGCGAAGAGCCCATCAGGATTCTTGATACCAGAGAACAATTGCTGAGAAACCAGACGACTCATCTGGTAAATGTTCTATGGAGAAACCATAAGATGGAAGAGGCAATGTGGGGACCCGAGGAACATATGATGAAGAATCCCTCGAGTATTTTTATACAGTAATTTTCTAGAAATTTCGAGAATGAAATTATTTGAATTAGGGGAGAATGTAACACCCCAAGATTCCACAGTACGATTCCCTTTCAATAATACAGTAGCGTGTGTTGTACGCAACTTCAAGTTCTAACACACAAACCACAACCAATCAAACTAGACGTTATGAATAGTAATACCCACTTTTAAAATTTTATAAATTTTTCATTCAAAATGGACTTCATTTTTGGATTCGGAATATCGAAATTAGACTAGGGTGAAATTTTTATATTTTTCTGAAAACTTTCAATTTTTTATGAATAGTGAAAAAACACTGAGTTATAGTTTAAAACCGAATTTGTATTTAAATAATTATTTATTTTTTTTAAATTTAATTAAGGTCGAAATATATACATAATACATATATAATTTCAATGTAATTAATTAGAGTTAGTTTAGAATAATTTTAGATATATAAAAAGTTTATTGAACTTTTTCACCGTCTTTTACCCACATCCTAGGAGAATTTAGAAATTCACATAAAACATAATGTTACCGTTTCTGTGAGTGGAATTTCAAAAATCTGAGGGACACGGTTAATATCAAGGAGTAAATTGTGGTTCAATGAGATGAAAATAATTTTTGGTGAATAGTAATTTTTTACTTTTATTTACCACGGTTAAAAGTAAATAGGGTAATTAAGGGTAAAAAATGATATTAATATTACCCTAACACATGTCCTATTTCTATTGGACAAGTGAACCTCATCCAAAAAAACCTTAGGAATAAAATATTATCATTTAGGTCCACTTGGATTAGATTACGACATTTATTATTATTTAATTCAAAGAAGAGTTAAAAGAGTTAAAATCAATTTTTTTTTACTAAAACATTTTAAATATATGGTTATACATAAGATAATTCTATTATAAATATTGATTATAAAGACAAAAATATTTCTTACCTAATGGTATTTTATTTATAATTTTTAGACATTAAATAATTTAATTTATTTATGACACAATCGTGATGCAGTAATTACCTAATTAATGAAATATTAAAATAATTGATATTATAAATATCAAAATAAATGTAATATGAGACTTTTTATGAATTCACATAATTTCCTAGGGTAATATGACATATTAGGATTGGATATATAAATTTTTTTCGAAGTAATAATGCTTTTATGAAATTATCAAAAACAAAATACCCAATAGTGTAAAAATTGACATAAAAGAGTTTTTAAAAAAATATTATATTATTAAATGATATTAAATTCATAAAAATCAAAGGTTCGGCCAAGAGACTTATATCATGATATGTGTATCATTAATGGACCACTTAGGGGTCTCTTGGATGTATATAGTAATTTTATCAACTATATAATATAAAAATACAAAGTGAGATAGTAAGTGTCAAACTAATTAACTAAGAGTTAAATCTAAAACATAAGGTTAATATAATGACCCAAACCTGTCTAAATTCTATTGGATGAGTGGTTTTCGACCCATCCCCACCTTAACCTTTAAATAATCCTCTAAGGAGCCATTATAAACCGAATATGAATTTGTTATAAAATAATATTTCTAGCTTTTCCAAAGGTGCCCCTCACCCCTCTTATAAAAGGGCACTTACCTTCTCACTAATTCACACATTCAAAGCCTTTTGGCTCATCCAACCCCTGCCCAAATACTCTTTAAACTTCCCTCACTACAACCTAGAGGCCTTAGTTTGATCAGAAATCCAACCTAAGGATCCCTTTTGATCAAATAAAAAGGGAGAACCCGAAGAAGAGGTAATGTTTTCACCACCCTTTTTCAAGTTCAGTTATTCTTCAACTTATTCTTTCTTTGTAATTCCTATTCTAAAATAACAACTCCAGTATCTTATATATACTGTGATTTTATTATAAATATGGTGTAACCATATTCATTATTCTATCCATCCTTTGAATGACATGTCACCATACGTGCGTACGTACGGATTACCGTCTCCACGTCGTGGGGTAATTGTTATTCAATAAATTATTTTTTGGATGGGTATAATAATGATGTGTAATTCATTTAAATAATAAATATAACATGATTATTATTCTGTATATATGATATAAAATCCAATTATATATTATTTTAATATAAAAAAGATGATATTGTCGCTCGTGCGTACGTACGGACTACCGTGTCCACGATCGTGATGAGATTCATTCCCCATCGTATCCATTCAAGACTAATTCTCATTTAATGATTAAAAATAATTTTTAAGGAATTGATATCATTCTGGATATGAATAAGAAACAACCTATCCAAAACAAACACGGCTTACATAACAAAACATATAAAAGAAAACGAGTAAGTTAACACCCAAAACAACGATAAAACTAAGATATTGTTAACAAATCAATATTAAAAGATCATATATGATATAATATTAATGTATATGATTCTTGTATAATTTAATTACAATTATTTCATCATTATACAGGAGGTTACCCTACCCCCAACCAAGGAAAAGTACTAGGTAAGGGTTTGTTTCACAATCTCTTCATTATCCGAGGTTGTTTATACGTGATTATCATTTGGGACCTCTTTATCAGCCACATCCATGTTTCTTAAAAATGTATTTAAAATCATTATTACTATTTTAAAGACTATGGGATAAAGTCATTTATACCCTTGTTGAATTTTTATAAGATATTTATAAAGGAATCTTTCTGTCGTTTTCCAAACAAGGTCATTTTTAACCTTTTTGATAGAATTAAGGTAAGAATATCTTTTTTTAACTTATACGGAGGGTGTGGTTATTTTCTACCATTATAAAATCATTGAAGCTTACCATACAATCATATAAGAATATTTTCAAAGTAAATGTCTTATTTTATAATTATGTAACTTTTAAATGATTTTAAAAAAAGAGATATTTCTATCAAATGGTTTTGATTTCATTTATGTCAACATCCTTTGATGGATTTTAAAATTATATGAAGTTGATTTATTATGAAACAAAACATCCATATTGGATTGATGTTTTTGTGATATGTTTGAATGTGGATGTGTTATTTTTATACCATTCATGGTTTATGGAGAAAGTATTTACAATTCGTATGCTAGTTTTAATACGATTTTTTATGTTATGTTCAAACCTGTTCATATGAGGAATGAATTAGAATTAATATGTGACAGGTGGAGCCCGCTATATCTCCTAGATGCATCGGTAGGTCTCATGAGACAAACTAGTGACATGGCATGAGGCCTGGAAAAAATCTTATTTGTAGTCTTGGCCCGAGGCCTTGGCTACATGGTTATGATAGTCTGACATTATGCATTCCATCATTATGAAAGCTATTATTGATATTTCATGTGATTATTCGACTAATATAATATCCATATGATTAATTAAATGGCATTATATCATTTTATATTTTCCATATTATGCCTAAGTTCAAGTTTAAAAGGCTTTTTCTAGCGATACATTGCCTTAAATGTTCTTGTTTATTTATGAATGTTTCCGCTATATTGTTATCCTTACTGAGCATCTGAGCTCACCCCTTTCAAGGATTTATTTTTCTCAGTATGTGGAGATGTAATTTATGAATGACATGCAAGGATAAAATGAGGGTATATGAAGACAAGATGTTTTTTAGTAGTTTTCACTTTATGGTGTGATGTAAACTTTATGAATGTATCTAGTTATTACATGGATACTAAAATAATCGGTCTTTCGAGACTTGATCATTCTTGTGATCATGTCAATGATATGTAATAATGCACCGACTCTAGGTAACTGGGGTCGGGGCGTTACATATTCTCAGACATCTTTCTAAACCAATAAACATCCAATTTATATTTATTCTCTTGTATCTTCTCAAAAAAAATTCTTTGGATTAGTATGTTCAAATGTCGTGTGTGTGCCTCTCTATCACATAGGTTGAATTACCAAAGGAGAAGTGATCCCATCATCCCTAACTTGTGAAACTGAAGTAACATGTCATGTAATCATTTGATTATATTTGATGTTTAGTTTTGGACATTCTGACAACTCTTGACTGCATTGGAATTAGATTGGTCTAGCTTCCATGGATCAGTAGGTTCCTACTCCGTAAACTTGTCTAGGATATCAGTAGCAGGATCATCTCCCGGAATCACATCGAATGATTTGGGCTCCAGGTCATCCGGCTATTTCTCATCGCTTGATTCTATTTCAGTGTTTTACTCTTGACTAACTCTGGGTTCTGTCCCACCAATGAAATCAGTCACCATCACAATATCTCAGTCATAGGGAACGATAGATTGTCCACCTTAGCTACCTATTTCCATATAGATAGGCACCCCTCCTATAAAAGTGTCCCATTTTCTCGAAATATCCTCACTAGAAATATGACTTATATTCTGAGGACTACTCAGATAAGGGTCATGTTTGAAAATTTTACAATGTAGACAATAGATAGGGTTCTAAATTCAGGGAACTTATAGTGGTCAACCATGTATTCTCACATATGGATTTTCATTGATAGGATATTGGGGCTTGTACACCCATATATTATGGTGGGCTCTAAAGGTTCCACAGATGGAACCCTTTCTTCCCCATCGCTGCTGGACTCTACAGATGCTATTTCTCTAGACATGGGTCCCAATGATTCTTCCTCCACACCTATCTCCACGTCTTTGTCCCCATTTGTAGAGCCTCATTTAATAATATAATCCTGCAAAACTAGATTTCAGTTGGTGAGACAAGTTAATGAAATGGTACGATATAGAAGAAGGATGAGTTAGAGCTTACATCAAGAGTTGTAGAAAATCATCCTAGAGCAGTCCCCTCTTTGGCCACTATTTCACCTTCATCTAGAGAATCACCCCTTGATTTTGTTTCCTTATCATCCTTCTAATTTTACTCTTCAATGACTACTTCCCCCATGAACCATCTGAGTTTTTAGACTAGGGGAAGGGCTCTTCCAGCTAATCCACCAACAACATTGGTAGGGATGTCCTGTTTGACAACACCCTAACATGATTTTTCAATGGTTTTGTGGTTCCTTGGGAGTGCACCAGTTCCACTAGTTCTATTACAATCATTATCCACATAGATTGGTCCATGTTTAATATACCTTTTGCAATGTTTATTTCCCCTAGCTCCATCCCATTATTTTTTAGGATAACCAATCATTTGTCAATGTTGAGGAACTGTTTGCATAATTTCACGTCTTTCCATGATTCTCGATAGATGGAATTATGAGGAATCACTAACTAATGTACATGCATCCCCAAATCCCAAAGAGAAACCCCCCATGAATCTCCTCGATGGTTATCCTCTCTCCTAGGTCCTCCCAGTTGGAGCCACTAGTTATAGCACTCTTGTCTCTCCTTCATCACCTCCGAATGACATTGGTTCATTGCCTTTTTCTCTTACTTCCCCACCCTCATTTCCTTGATACACATCTTCACTAACCCTCACGACATCCCCTAGTTGCCACTCAACCACAACAATGATTCATGGGAACATCTACATTGCTGGATTTAATTGATGGATGCTTTAGCATTCCAAATGGATAATCAACTGACCAGATTTATACATATTTGTGAATGAACTAGAATACATTAGTCTGTGGTGGTTTCTCATTACACATCATTATTTCCTCCCTCACAAACATCACCCAACGTTTCCTCATTACATTTGGGATTTCTTCATGACACACACCTAGGAACACCTTTGGGGTCATCCTATGCATGTATCTAAACATTCATGAGAATTGATGTGAAGTGCATGGATCACATATGGGTTCACAGTCCAATCACACTACTAGAACTCTACTACTTATGGAAAATAGATATGAACACTTCTTTATTGGGTATGTGTCATCATCAGTTAATGATCCAGTTCAGTTGGTAGAGGGAATGGATGAGAGATGAATTTCCCGTATCGTGACAACTTCCTCAACGTAATAGCTGAACATATCTTGAGTGATTAGCTCCCTAAATTATTCAGGATTGATGTTAAAGAGTGTATCCTAGGTGGATATATGGAATTAATGTATTTAAATCCTCTAATGTTTGTTTCGACCTGTATATTTAGGAAAGGGATGTCCCACACACTCGCAACAACCTCTTCCATGCACTGATGTGCTGAATAAACTGATACAACTTCGCTATCACGAGGATGCCCAAGTTGATGTTTTTACCATAGGTCAACATCATGACCATGATGAATGTGATGATACACACTCAAATGTTTTTGTCCATAACCAGAAGAATCGATCCACAGATCTATCAAAAGATGAATCCGTCTAGCCTGACTAATGTCTATTGCCTCTCCATGAAGTTTTAGCCCCATTGTTTCCACTAGATATCCTCCAGGATCTACCAGTATAAACCATCCCTACCAAATTAGGATCCCCTTGAACATTAATGAGGCCTCATTGGTTGTTTCTTATGATATGGTAGAATGTTCAGAATGTATCCAAACCACTTCTTGATGTGGAAATCATTGGTGTTCTACTTGTCATTATTTGAGCTCATTAGCATGTTCAACAACTCCTTTGCCAGAGGCGGCATATGTTCTTTATTCCTCCATATTATTCTCATCAAGTATAATCTCTTCATAAATTTCCCCAATAATTAGGATACTTGATATCAAATGGAGATTCTAGAGGATAAGGCCAACCTCCCTATGATGCGGGTGAAATTTTTTGGTGTTTGGAATCCTCCATATCAACAGTTACAATATGATTTCCTTCGGTTGGGGTACATGGAATTGGGAAGTCATGCTTCTTCATTCATGTCTACTCCCCTCAACAAAAATTCTATCTTGAACCAGTATGTGTACACCCATTGATTCTAGGCCCATTTTACTATGATGTTGCTTCCCTACCATTGATCCTATGTATTTATATACCCCTTTCCAGGTTCCCAAGCCCTATCTTGATGATTTTTTTGTACTGAGGTTGGGATGTATCCTTCTCCAATGTGTTACCATATATGTTTTTGAGATCATGGTAGAGGAAGTTCCCTATGATAGGGCTATATTCCATACCAATATAGTCATCCACAATCATGTACCTCCCATGTGTTCCTAGTGTGCTTCTGAACCAGTAGATCATATCATCTATACCCATCTATGGAATGATGGTGTCACCCCATAATCCAATGAAACACAATGGAACCCTCTTTCAAAAAAGGTAGTCCTTCATATAAATCAGATATAAGCTTCATAAGTGACTAATTATTGGAAGTAATCTAAACAGAAACCCATATTAGAATGTTGTTTTCCATTTCTTCCCATTGAGCGGTATCCACAAGAGCATCTTGAGAAGCCTCATGAGAATCCATCTATACGAGACATATAAACATTTCTGATTAAAATCATGATGTTTAGTCATGAATCACATTCATAGAGGTTTTTATGGAATTATCAACCTGTAGAGCAGCCATGTTCTCAGTGTACATTGCAAAGGAGCAGTAGATCGCATGGCACCGGTTTGTTGGAAAGCATTTGCGAGGCACCAAACCACATAACCAGGTTTGTGAAGTTGCATTCATGGGGAAGAGTGTGTAATGAATAGAGAGATTTAGAGAAGTCATTCATAGAGATATAGTGTTGAAAATTTCCTCCCTTCACCTATTTCATCCAAGTCCAGCTTGATCATCGTAGGTCCCTTTTCACTTTGCAGTGACTTTCACCCACTGGAACTTCACGGAGTGTTGCTTCCTACATGCAACGAGATCCATCTTCGTGATCCGATGATCTTTTTTGAAGAATTACCCATAGAATATGACCCTATTTTTTCCTTTATCTCCCATTCTGAGTGGGGTACTTTTAACACTAAATATTGTGCTTCGAGATGTGTGAACAAAGTCACGGCCCGTTTGAAGTTTATCTAGACCCAAACGGCCCCAAATTCAACGAAGGAGTCTATTTCATGAATATCCTTCACGGGAAACTCCCTCCTTCATGGTCACAATCACTTGTGACTATGTATTCATTATTCCATTAGAATGATAGATCTGATATTCTCTATAGTGTAACTTTTTGTTGGAGACAAGCCTCACGATCACCACTTTAATGGTACTTTTAGGAGTCCAAAAATACTGACAGTTCCCTCTCCCTTTGTGGTATCAACTTTTCTTTACAGAGCTATGTTTTTTTAAATGGTGAGCCCCATTGGTCTTGAAAACCCCCATTTTCCCATTAATAATAGGCTCACCCCACTTCAAAACCATTTTTACTATGAACTTTCTTCTTTCGGTATCCAGTTTCATAAAGCTCATCGCAAACCCAAAAAATATATTTCCCAAGGTAATTGAGCATCATGAGTCATGCTCAATTTTTTTATTCATGACCCCTACCTATAGTTGGGATTCCATTTGCAGACTCCTTCATCCATCATGAAGGTGGGATCCCCTTTTGGGTCACTCAAGTCTTTATGAAGCATTATGCATTCCAGGAGCACTCTCCAAATAATGAGAACTTTTCTAAGGTGAAGCTTTGTTCCCTCGATTTACTTCCCTTATGAAGCACCCTTACTTCATGAAGAACCCTTCCTTCATGAAGCACATTTCCTTTAAAAATATCATCTAGGCGATCCCCTTCGTATTGTGAGCCCCTTTCTCACACGGCCCTATATAATTGTGTGATGTGATTTAATTATTCCAACAGCGTTGTTACCCATTGTGTTTCTATACCTAATGAATAATCGCATAGGTATTCTCAATGATATTGATTAATCATATAGATATGAAATTTTAAACCCCTCCAATGACCACTCTTCCACCTAACTCCCATTGGTCAATTCTTGCACCTTCCCTTCCCTATGGGAATGTTGGATCATGTTATGTAATTAAAAAAGATGAGAACTGTGTCCCCATCATCCGAGATATAGGGAGTTAAACATCTAAGAACACACATCTTCAATACATGATGTTAATCTTTGAGTTTCGACAAGTGTGGTAGTCCTGAGTTGATTAGAGAGGGGATGGTACTAGGATCCTTTAGATTCCATCATCCTTCTTCTCTCCCCCTTTTAACATTGTCTGCATTTCTTCTTTGGGTAGTATTCATATAAAACCTAATACACCTTGATTGGGTGTTCACTGTATGATTGACAAGGTGTCATATCTTCATCAATTACCAGGTCATCCTATTTAGGTTTCAATATTGTAGTAAGTCCCTATCTCCATCCCCGAGATACTAACCAGGCATAAGTATCGGATCATCTCTCAGGGATGCAACATTAATGACATAATTATTTGGTATGCTATTAAATAATGTTTCTGATGCCGATCATGACTCATGTGTTCTTAGAGTATGAAACGACCATGACATATTCTTTGGGATGGTTACCATTTGTATGCCCCAACACGACATGGGACATTAAACATGCATAAGCCTCATGCCCCCTCTATAAGAACTACATTTAATATGATCCTTGTATTTTATGTAGGGTATATAAGAAGCCTCTATGAGGTTCAAGCCCCACAAAAAGAAAGTTCTTTTTATTTCACAATGGTTCACCCATTCGTCCTGCATGACGTTAAACTATATACTACATTCAAAACTATGCTAGTTTTGGTCTCCTTAGATTATTTAGGAATCCACTATGAGGTTCAATCCCAACCAATGGTAATCTCAGTTTCACCCTCATAGGGATGTACCCTTTTGATGTGACATCTTCCCTTTTTGGGACACATCTCCTAGATCTTCCTCCTTGATGTATTCTGATCCATCCACCTAGGAAGCTAACCATGAATAATCCCCATACAATCCACATCCGTCCAACCATGAGTGCCCCTCTTGTTATGGGCCTACAACCATATATATTCCCCAACATGTATATGGGTCTTCATTCATTATGTATGCCCTGATTCTATGCCTAAATCACTGAACCACATGTACTTTGATCCCTTTCAAGTACTTTGGAAGCTTCTATGATGTTCAAGACCATCACCCATCCATCCTAGTAACTACTTAGATCCTTTGTGTCTCGAGATGATCATTACCCATCCCCAAGGTTTTACCTCCTTCATGCCCTTATTCAAGTAATCCGTTTATCAAGAGCTACCTGCTCGGGTAACTCATCACCCCATCAATAACTACATGTAATTTTATTACCCTCAAACAGAAAATGTTGGAAACCTTCGAGAGATTCATGACCAGAACTAACATCCTCGTGATGGTTCCATCTCTTCCACATTATTTTTACACCTCCTCCATATCTGTCGTGATTTTATCATATCTTCCACATTAGGATGAACTCATGCCATTCACCCAGGTCGCTAACCATGTGTATATCCAAGAACAGCCTTTAGAACTATGTGGTTTATGATCCCTATATTCTACATAGGGTATATAGGAATCCCACTATGGTTTAATACCATCCAATAGTAAAACATTCTGTCCCCTTTGTTGTGAATAATCATTATCTGATTCACCCTTTTTGATTTTTGAATCAGCCATGATGGTGTGATGCCTTCACTATTGTTGGGACACACCATCTTAGGTCCATCCTTATTAGTCATTTTGATCAATCCATCTAGAAATCCTTCTAGCTAGGTTCTCCCTCCTTAGGATGTACTAATATGATCCACTCTCAACCGTTTGACGATCAGTTTGATCCTTCTCTATAAGATGGTAAACTCTTAGAAAACACCACGTTAACCATGGGAAGCTATGGAAAACCTTGGTGACATTCATTCGACATAGGATTCCCAGTAATTGATGTGGGATTAATCAAGATTCTTCTACCTTGATAATCCCTCTAATAAGGGAGAATTCAGGTGTACTAGTGTTCCAGTATCCACACATTCTAGCAATGCCCAACATGAATACTCTTGTGACCGAAGGATGATTCCCTATCATGACCAATTGGAATGACTTGAAAGAAGAATCATAATTAAACAGTGTCCATTACTATATGGAACTAGGGAGAGTTTCATGAATGACGTCTTAATCTATATGGGAGACTCAGACTGGTTGATAAACTCCATGGAGGAATCCATAGTTGGAGAGACCGACCTCCCATTATCCTATTTTGATCATGGAGCTATCATCACTGATGAATTTATGAATTCCTCCATCCAATGGAAAGAAGGAATGATGGTACAATGAAGCCACCATCAAACTTCAATGCGCACAGGTGGCATTCCTTATTGTCAAAGTGTCAGAAACAGAGGCCAAGATGGAATTTAATCTATAAGATTAGTTGTAAATAGAGAATTGAAGATCTTGTATCTATATTTTATTACAATAGTTAAAATATATCTTCATGGGGAGTCCCTATTCTACAAAATTGCATGTCCTCATGTTGCATAGGAATATCATTATTCATGGATGATAGAATAAAACATTGAAAATATGTGGAATCATTCAAATTTTTCTCATATGTACTATACTCTTTGACATTATCCTTTTTTCCAGGTGATTCTAGAATAGCTTTTTCAAGCACTTAAAATTTTCATTCATTATATATGATAACATTTAAGTTCCTTTTCAACTTTTGAAATTTTAACTTCTGAGAAGGACATCATAATCATGTATGAATCAGTGTGAAATTATTTAATTCATATATATTTCATTTTCATTAAATAATTTAAATTAAATTTTTAGTACTTTCTCTTATAAAACATAGATAAATTAACATCATTATTGTTTCTAATCTACCAAATTTTTTATCAAAACCCAGTAGATATCACCATGGATTAAGAATATCCCATTGATCGTGAATTCTAAAGGAAATGATCCATATTACCCTTCTCATCTTGATTTGGCCGATCAAATAATTTGAAGGTTTTTAGGTACACATTAGAAAATCCATGTACCTTAACTCATAATTCCTTGGGTTGTTGATTGGAATCCCCAATCCAAAAAATAGTAAAAATGTATTTCATAAATCATTGCCTCTTACATTACACAAGTGTTTATTTATAAGTCATCACCCAATGTGACATAACATAAGTAATCCCAAATAAACAAGTTTCAATTCATCGATAATGTAAAGCATCTTAACTTTGGCTGGTCAAGAACACAAAACTATAGTTATATTTTAACATATATAGAAGAAGGTTATAAAAACAAAATATATATAATTCAGGTAATTTATCTTTATGGGTAAATTGTAAATTATTATCTTTAATATATTTTTTTAATTAATTGGATCTATTTAAGTTATTAACAATGTCTTTGATAATGTTTATTCATAAAAAATTTTATTCTAGTTCTATATTATATGATTCTTAATTCATTAATTTAGGTGATCATGAAAAACAAAACTAATGAAATAACCATTCCAATTGATTGAAATAATATAATAAACTGTCATGGTAATAGGATTTTATGAGCTGTTAGTTTATGTAATCGGTGATAAATTAAATGTCTACCTAGATGAAAAACACCATGAAACATTTTAATGGTCAATTTTTTAGCTTGTCCATAATTCCACATAAGTATATTTCTTGGATTGTTATGGCCTAAAATCTAACCATGATCCACATCCACTAGCTTAGGAGCTCTATCCATTACATATGCTTTTATTCCTTCACATGTGAGGGGAACCAAAGGACTATTGAAGGGTTTACATTAAAGTAGACAGTGGAATGGAGTCCCATAAATAATGAGATGAGGGATGACGTGATGACCATAATTTTATTTAAAATTAAATTAAATAGAAAACTATCACAAATAAAGGAATGGTCTATTCTCATGATCATAAATATACATGAACCTAATTAAAAATTTAATAAAACAAAATTAAATTATGATAATTGGAATTTAATATAAATTTATTTGGAAGAAATTAATTATATTATATAATGAATCAATTATTTTATATTATTGATAATATGAAGTTTTTTATTGGGATTCTCATGAATCATAATTTTTAAAAAATTGAATAAATTTATTTAAAATTTATTGTTAACTAAAAAAGTTTACTTTGGAGGAAACAGAGTGAGTACTCGTCTGAACCACCCTATAGCGACCATAATTTTCATAAAGAGATATCTAATCTTAATAACTAAATATTAATTACATAACATTAGAATCCATTATAGAATATTATAGGTCAATTATATATGAAATAATGGACACAAGATAAACTAGTTCATCTGTGTCTCCAATTAAATTCATTATAATTAGAACCCTTATTAGATATATCATTCCTAAAAGCCTTTTTATTGACCCTTGGAAGGAAAACATAATAAAGGGTGAGAGTATATTCTCAGTAATTATAAAAAATGACACGAGTATATTGATATAAGAATTTATATTTACATTTGGAAACGTTACCCTATATATAAAAGACTATAATATTTATTCATATAAAAATGGTTGAATGATTATAGTGCATTAATCCTAGGGAAATATAATAACATGATCCTTGGGATCATGGAATGAGTACATTATATGAGTTTATGGAGTACATAAGATTATAAATTTTTAATCATTTATAAATGAATATATGTTCATGCATTGAATTAATGATACAAAATAAGGCCCTTTAAAAAAACATATGAACTTGAAACTAGGTCCATGAATAATCATATGGACATGGAAACTGGATTCACGCATAAAATTGTGATAAAAAAAGCTAGTTTCATGCATAAACATATAGATAATAAAGCTTTATCCTAATATAAAATTGTGAAAATGAAATAAAGATCATGAATAGGATATTTAACTCTTGACATTGTTAAATTTTCCCAATGTATTAGAGGGAGATTTATATCCCATCAATAAAATAATGAAAATCGTAGAAATTTTATAACAAAATATCACAAAAAATTCATCATATCAGAATGTAAGAAAAAAATTGTTTTCATAAATTTTTCATTGTATCATAACCCATGGAAATGAAATGGGTTTCATAGACATCATTCCATCATAAACAGAAACCATCCAAATAATGAAAAAGATGGTATATTTGGATCATATTCCTTATTAATTATAATTAAAATTAAGGGTTGTTATCATTGCTAAATAGAAATAACCTTAAAAGATCATTAAGATGTTATTAACTAAAATATCATTTCCTTATTGAATTTCACATATTTCATTAAATATGAACTATAAAAAATTAATGGAAAATATTTTCGTTGTAAATAAAAATGTAAATTTTTAACTTATTCCACAAATTAAAAAGTATTCATGACATTGGGATATCTCTTTCATTTTTTATTAGTTAAAAAATTCATTTGACATTGTTGAGTAAAAGGTCAAAAAGTACATCATTTGGATAATAACAAGAATATACCCTTAAAATCGTTTTTAAAGAGAAAAATGTGGTTAAAATGACATTAAAAACCATATGTTATTTTTAAAAACCATATTTTTTTTGTAAATATTGATATGTATGAGAAATTTATTGTGATTGAAGTGATAAATAATGTCAATTATCATTAAAAACCTAATGTCGGTTTCATGAGTGCCTATGTTTTGGAAAATGAATTAAAAATTTTTTTATTTAAATAAATAACCCGATTCAAAGATAATTCATTGGTTTCGTGATAAGTATATCGTAATATTTCATAATTGTATGCTTAAACATAAATAATTATTATAAACAATGAGATTGTGACATTAACCCCATTAGACATTGGAAACATTTAAAAAATAATATATATGAAATAAATAACATTTTGGTATACAAATCCTGTAATTTTCATGAAAATAATTACTAGATAAATTCATACGATGTTTATACACCACATAAAAGAAATAAGTGTTATTTTTAAGATATCTCTCACATGAGTAAAAGTGAAATAAAAACCCCTTACCTTAAGCTCAAAATACTTTGAAAGCATTGGAACCTCATTTTATGTAAATATATATTTATTATATATTCATTAACTAACCATAATCACACATATCATACCACATATTATTTAATTATAACCTTTTATCACCCATTTGTTAACACATCATTATTAAATTCACATTTCAATGTGATACCAGCTTCATTATTCATGTGTGCCATGGTTCCATTATCTTTTGAATGGTAATAATGATATAAATATAATATATATTCATTTAATATAGATATTTACAGTAATACATAATGGTATATTTAGGAAAACAATTACGTCATTCCAGGAGATGGTAGGTTGTACGTACACATAAATGTATTTTTTAATTTTCGAGAGAGGGGGAAAAAGAATAAAATAAAATATATCACCATTATAAATAAGATTTATATCATATATATCATATATATTCATAAAATCCATCCTTTTTACAATCCATATAAATTCTGAATGAGAAACGATTCACATAATGTCATCGAAGTGGTAGTCCACACATATGCACAGACTACGTTATTATCTTCCAATGGATTGGAAGGTAAGAAGATAGATATGTAATTATCATTAAAAATTCTTAATTATTTCATAAATATAAAATTAAATATTTAAAATAATAATAATAACCAGCCGTGAGTGAAGGTGATGGAAAATGAATTGTAATGTTATGTGGAAACAGTAAGATTTATATACGTACGAGTGATAATATCACTTCACATTTGATGAAAAAATGTTGGAAAATGTTTACATTATAATCATAAAACAATTTATAATTTTTAGTTTATTAAATTTATTATTTAATGAACAATCTAATTGATTTATAAGACGTAAATATATAAATTGAATAATTTGATCAGTTAATGTGATTACCTCTTCTTTGAGATGTCCCCCATAGATGTCCTCTTAAGGTCTTAAGGGTTGGTGTTTTTAGAAGTCGAGAACCTCGACAATGTGGATAATGGAATTATAAATAGATTTTGGTAGATTTGGTTCATCTATAATGATCAATGATGTGTTAATATGTTAATGAGGCGGTGTCCTATTATAAAGTAGGGGAAGGAAACACATGGAATTTCACAAATGATTAAATTATAATAAATTCGCTATCAAGAAAAATGGTTCCAAATGAACTATCAATGCATAAGAGATGTAATTTTAGACCATATATTTTCACATTTTTCATTATTTAAGATTTTTGTTATTTATAAATAATTTTTTAATTTATAATTTTCATAATATATAATTATTATATATTTTGACACAATTAATTACATTGATTTTAATAACATCAATAAAAGAAAAGAATATATAAGAAAATATTTTAATACATTAATAACATGTTATGTTTATATATACAATTTTTGTATCAAATTAATTCATTTATATTACAATAATTTTAATATTTTTAATAACATTAATTTATTTTTTCAATTAATTGAATAATTACAACAACGTTCTCTAAGAATTTAGGGAAAATATTTAATTACAAAAAATTAAATATAAATTATCATTATTAATATAAATCATTTATATTTAAAATTAACATTAATAAGAAAAAATATCCTCTATTTGTTCTGATGTGAACAATATTATAATTATTACAAATAATAGGGCAACATTTTTTACTTTTGATTACATAAAATATTATAAAGTTCATAATCACATAAAAAAAATACATATATTAGACTTTTGGATGAAAATTGAAGTGATATAATCATCCAATAAAACTTCCGAACATTTTTTGGTCAGTTTTTGGGTCCTTATTATATTGTTTTTAACCGAAACTTTATGATTGATCCGATGTTGTGGTAACAAAATTTCAACAGTTTCTATTAATAATTTCAAAAAATAGTAGAGACCTACATACCAAACTTGTATCTCCTAATTATAAAAATTAAATCCATTATATGAAATTAAATTTATATATTTTATAGAAATTACTTTTAATATAAATTAGTAAAAGGCATCAGAAAACAGTTATTAGAAGATGCATTTTTAATAAAATAATGTAATTATACTAAAATAATTTATAATGATTCTTAATATAAATTTAATCAGATTATATTGGATTAAACAAAACCTATGTTACTCTAAGAACAAAATCAAATCATAATGATTGTTTTTAATGAAAAAGATATGACAATTTAACAAAACTTTTTTTATTATTCATTGAAAAATCAATATTTTCAGAAAAATACGAAAATTTCATCCAAAAATAATTTTAATAATCTAATTTCAATGATGACATTATCTTTTTCAAATACCTTTTTTTAAATTTCCAAAAATGTAATTCAAATGTTTTATCAAAAAAATAAACATATTCAATTTTTAAGAAAACCTATTTTCTTACGAAAAAAAGGAATTTACTAAAATTTGAGTGAATAATAACTAAACAATTTTCAATTTATTATGAGTATAACCTATAAATATATATATAATAAATTAATTAATACTATCAATAATTTCCAATTTAATGACTAGTTGATAACATTATTTAATAATATTTTTAAAAGTATATCATGACCCATTTAACATGTTATAACATAATCTATTGAACAAGATTCAGATAATTAAAAGAAATATTTAATACAATATTGGGGTGTTAGATTTTCCCCATTAAATAAACTAAAATCTAGAAAGTTTTCTCTATTATTAAACATTTAATGTTAAAAAATTTGTTTTCCAAATCCCACATCATATAAAGGTAGAAAAAAATTTAGTTTGAATGGAAAAGTGGAAAACATAAATGTCACCTGAAATAACATAAAATCAGGTTCCTAGATAAGGAAAATATTCATATAATGTTAAAATGTGGACAATGAATAATAAAATAATCCCCATAAATAATATAGAGTGATGAAAAACATGGTCGGGAGAAAGTTAAAAATTAAAAACCATAATTCACGGAGGAGATAAATGATCATCATTTCAACACAGTGGAAGATTATTTAAACCCATTTTTATCTTAAGGTACTTTTTATAGATTTGACCTATTCTTTTAAAATCTATATTAAGATCTTAAGGAAATATACATTCATGAAATGTATAATTTTTCATAATTCAATTTCCCACAATAATCTAATATATTTCTTCAAAATATGAGTATTTGAGAATAAGTTTTTATACCAAAAGAACTAAAATTAAATTATAATGGATCATAAGTTACATAAAGGAATTATAAGTCATTTTATAAGTCTCAGTATTAACCAAATCCAAAATTTGTACTATATGTTATGATAAATCTTTATTTATTTCCAAATTCCAATATAATCTATTCCCAAAATAATTAACATTATGACTTCTCCAAAATTCGTCATCCCATGTTGGAAACCCAAATAAAACATGATCTCATATCCATAAATGAATAACATAACAATAAATATAATCACTCATAAATCCTGATATCATAATTTATAACCAATTATCATATATTATTCAGTATACAGTAATCATTTCCCAAAATAAAATCACAATAAAATCTTATATTATTCTAAAAGATAATTCACCCCTTATTGCACAAATAATCTCTTATAATAGAAAAAAAATAATATTTCCATTAGAGGATTGGTCTTATCCCTATACTAATATATGTTTATAGGTTTATTAAACATATAAAATATGATATTTTTTATTCTAGAAATATATAAATTCAATATGGGGGGAATAAATGCTTAGAATAACAAGAAATTTCACTAAAGGATAATATTTTTATAGGCATTATTCATACACACATAAAGATGGAATTCCTAATCCTATAGTGGTGGACATGTGTTCCCTAACTATAATTTTTCACATTAACAATTGTTATTGCATAATTTTTCCCTATTTCCATTGACTTTAAAGGTTTTTTGGATTATTACCATCATTATACCTAGGATTAAGTAATTGTTTCACATAATTATGAAACTATTTTCATTTATAAAACTGAAGGTTGAGTTGTGTATTATATTGAGTTATCTCAACTTTCATCTCATTTACTAGCCCCTTCAAATCAATTTTAAATTCATTTTCTTAATGGATGGGTTTTCAACACTTGAAACATATTCTTGTTACATTCATGCATTCACATGTGTTCTCCTTGAAACAATTTTGTAAATTAAGAGTTGAAACATGTTCTTATCTAAATGTAACAGAAAACAGGAGCTTCCGTTATTCCCAATATTCCTTTTCATACAACTAGTATATTAAGGGAATCAAATGTCCATTTCCACATACAGTGCATATAAAAAAAAATTTCATACCTTCCAAAGTACATTTTTTATAATTCCTTTAAAAACATCATTTAAAAAAATAAATAATTGATAAATATTTCTTTTATGGATAATAATTAAATGTAACTAATTCCTTGAAATACTTTTAAAATTTTACTCAGAGGTACCAATGGATTCATTAATCTTCTCCTTAAAATCATTTAATTTTTTCTCCATTTTTGTACATAGAACATGAGTGATGTACTTACAATAACATATTCCCGTAAACTCATCCCATTAAAAGTAGTTAATTTTCTCCTCTATCATCATGTTATTTATAATATTCCTCAATTTATCTGCATCAACTTCAAAAGAATAAATATATAGTAGAAATATTTCTTGTTCTGAGCATTGAATATTGGAAATATATTTGCTAAAATATTGATGTATTTCTTAGAAACCAGTGGATTATGAGACCAATGGAACATGGGTGGATTTTTAGGAATAAAACATTCAATAACATGTTTATCCCTACTTTTTCCATTCTTATGTTCGACGTGATTCATGTAATAACCAATATCATGAGAGAGTTGATTGTATATAGTCACAAGATATCACGTCCCAACTCTTAATCAATTCATTTACTCTCGAGGATGGTCATTTTATTTTCCCTCACATTCATTGTTGAAATGATTACTTCTGGTTCCATCCAAACATCATTGTGTGAACAATGATAATAATAGTGGAAACCACATTATCATGAAATATAATTCATTAGATGTCTAAATTACGACACCTTTATAATCTGTGAAACCATAAGTTTTTTCCAGGTCATCCAAGACCATTTAAAAAACATTAATATGTTATCCTATACATATACCTATCTCAGGGGTTCTCACTAGTGTTTCCTCATCAATGCTTCCATTTAAAAAATAATACATTCTCTGATAAAAACTATAGCAACCCATAATTATCATTCCTATATAACACATCTTAATTGATGAATATTCGTTACATAACATAATAATCCATCCCCAAATTTTATAGATCATGTATCTTTAGGAAACATGGACACATAAACAATTAGTACATAAGTGTATCCCATTAAATATTGATAAATATAACTCTTAGTATACAATCATTACTAAAACCATCATTCATAACCTAGGGAACAGAAACATAAAAGATGAATGGCTCAAATTCATATTATGTTTAAAAAATTGAGATAACTATGATCATATAATCATAACATTAACATAAGGATAAAATAATATGATATTCACATTTCAAAACTACACCATGCATATCAAATATAATATTCATGAAATAAAACATGATAGTTCATAATACATGAATCATATAGTAATCAAAGAACATGATCCATGAGAATATGAAATCATCATAAGACATGAGATTATATAATAAATAAGATTATAACGTTGTGAACATTAATAAATAAAAAATGGTTCATCCATTCAGTTAAGGAAAAAAACAATCCCCTAAAAATAATATATATTCATGATACAAGGTCTATGAGTAATCTAATAGAAATGAAAACAAATTCCATGTATGAAATTATCAACATGAATGTCTAGTCCACCCATAAACTTATGGACATGAAATATAGGTCCACACATAAAATTGTGATTGAGGAGAAAAACATCTCACATAACATCATGAGTTACCCACATATACCCAATACATTAGGTGGATATATAGGTGTCACCCTCCATATAAATGATGTCATACATATGTGTGCCACATTATCATAAATTATTTATCATATCATAACCCATAAAAAAATGGGATTCAAAAACATTTCTTTATAGAATTACTTGTGGGAATGAATTGGGTTCATAAACATAATTCCATCACAAACAAAAACCATATGTATAAATAATAAGGATGTTATATTTTGGATCATTTCTCCATAATATCATAATTAAAATCAAGGCATGTTTTCTATTATGAATATTCATACCATTAAATGATAATAAAAATTTTCTTCAACAAAATAACCTTTCCATTTTAAGTTCACTATTTTTTTAAAAATCATTACACATATAAGAGAAAATATTTTATTTATAATGAAACATGTAAACATTTAAAATAAGAATCATAGAAAAATTTAATCTTGATGGTGGGAAAATTATCTCTATTGGTTCGAGTGAATACACATTCCATTCACATTGTTTAGTAAAAGGTTTAAAAGTACCTCATTCTGAGGAAAATGAGAAGATTACATTAAAAAAAATTAAAAATTAAAAATAGTAAAAAACAAGTTTATAAAAATATATGATAATTGAAAAACCATTCATTGAAAATATTTAAGTAAGTATATGGATGAAAAAAAATTACATCCAAAGACATAATTAAATTTTATTCTCCAAAAAAATAAATTTTCTGTTTAATGAGTAAATAAATTAGGGAAAATGAATGGAAAACCTATATTTTTTTTAAAAAAAATATCCCTTGGAGAAGATTATTTATATGATTCTTGATAAATAGATTATAATATTTGATCATTTTAAATGTTTACATAAATAAAAAGGATAAACAATGAGAATGTTACATTAAACACTTTCCACTTTGGTAAATTTTAAATATTAATCCACATGAAATAAATATCATCTAATTTATACTTATGTCCCATAACATTGGTGAGAATAATCACAATGAAAATTGATGGATTTTATAAGAACCACATAAAGAAAACATGTTGTGAATATAACATGCATCACATAGAAGTGATGATGATATAGGAACCCCTTACCATGGATCTGACTTATTTCATACATGTTGGAACCTACTAAAAATTATATATATTTTTAATAAATTTATTATAGAACCATAATAATATGTATGATAACATATATGATTTACATATTACCCTTTATCACCCATCTATTAACACTTATTTATTAAAATCACTATTCTAGCTGATATCTGCTTTGTTTTTCATGAATGTACTGGTTTCGATTTTTTTGGACGATATATTTTGATCATGGTTCCATAAATTATAGAAAAATAATAATTTCATAAATATAATATATATTTATTATATTCAAATATTTATATTAATATTTAATTGTAGAGAAAGAAAATTAATTATTTTGTGTATGGAGATGGTAGGTCGTATGTACACACGAATGTTATTTCATTAATCATTTGATGGAAATAAAGTATGGTAATCTATATTTAAATAGTAAAAAGTCATTATAATATCATATATATCATATATATTCATAATATAAACCCTAATATCTATACTAGTAAAATATTAATAAGATATGATTTTCATCACTTTGTAGAGGTAGTAGTCCACACGTACGCATGAGTGATACTTTCACTTATCATTAGATTGAAAGTGATCAGATAATGGTAGTTTATGTAGAGACCCGAAGCTTGACATACATAGATATTAAATTACTTTTGTGGAATACATAATACATAACAAAAACAGACACACACGGACCGTAATAGTTTAGTGTCTTTGGATACTTGGAACGTAATCTTCGAATCGTGGTGAAAGATCTTCAACATCTCCCATAAAGATCTTCCACTTTTTGTTTCCTTACCTAAAACCTTTTTTTAATCCTGGGGGAAAATAAAACATAAAAAGTTTGAGCTCAAATACTCAGTAAGGGTAAGCATGGATAAAATAAAACATACCATATACATTTGAACTTAAAAACATGAACATAATGTTTAAACATAAAAATCTTGAGCAACGACATAAAACAAGGAAGTACATAAGGCATAGATCATAATGGTACATAAATCCTGATAAAATATCATGGGAATAAAACATGTAGTTGTGGCATCCATTAAGGACATGTAATTATTTCCATAGTAGCCAAGGCATTGCTGCCAAGACCATCTTAGTGGACAAAGTCCCTTTCTGAATTGAGTTCACTCCTCGTTCTCATCATGTAATACTGAACCGGATTAACTTACCGTTCCAGCCATGTCTATCTCATGAGATATAAATCTTTACCCAATGCATTTGAGGGAGATATAGGTCCCACCCAACTCATAATGAAATAATTCTTACTTTTGCCACAAAATAAACATACATCATTCATAAAAACCCAATAAATAAAATGGGTTTCATAAACATCATCCCATCATCACATAATACATATAAAAGAAATGGATATCATTTCATAATAAGGGAAGTGAAACCATGTAAATCATAGAGACATTATACTTGAAACATACACATAAGAAATAATGTCATCTTAGATGAAAAATGGTTTTGATAAAACACATGAAATGAATTCTTCAGGAAAATATCCTTTTTTCTTCAAAATCATTTTCCTTTCACAAAATGTCATGCAATTTTAAAAGAAAAGTATTGTTTTGAAAATAGTCATGAAATAGTTTGGAGGAAGCTTCATGAAAACAAGGCTTTACAAAACCGTAAAAATCATTTCATGTCGTATATGTTAAAAAAACATTCTTCTCGTACTTTTATTGAAAAAGTCAAAAAGTACCTTGTAGGGTAAATAAAAAAATATTCCTTCCATACAATTGGGTAAAATTAAAAATGGGTAAAAATTACTTTAAAAATACATGAAACCATTTTTAGGAAACATGGAAATTGATGATAACAACAACCACAGTAAATACTTACGAATAAGCAATCTCGGATAAAAATGAGATTTGAAAAATTATCCCTTACCTTAGGTCCGATATTCTTCGTACATATCTGAACCTCCTGTATAATGATTTAAATAATTTCATTGACTTATTACAGAATCATATTCATTATTATGATATCATATATTGTTCACTTATGTCTTTATATTACCCGTTCTTTTGTAAATTCCACATTAAAGAGCGTTTTGGGTAAAATCGTTTCATTTGTCGTCCGTGTTTTGACTTGTAATTATTCATATGATTAAATAGATAATGGTTACTTAATTCCAGAATATAAAACATGATTTATATATAATATATATTCAGAATATACATATATATAATAGATAGATAAATGGAAATAAATACACCGTTCATGGAGACGGTAGGTCGTACGTACGCATGAACGTTGTTTTCGTTTCCTCATTGAATTAAATGGAATTAATTTGATGACACAATTATATATATAAATAAATACAGTATCATTATTATGTCATATATTTCATGATTATTTATTATATATACTTTATAATCATTTATTAATGGTTAATCATTGAGAATGAATCTCGTCGCGTCGTGGAGACGGTATTCCATACGTACGCACGAGCGATGATATCATTCCCATGATCATGGAATTTTATTGGATTGTATGTATAATATAACAGAATCAATATCTCTTTAAAATAGTCATATATAGTTATTATTTACACCATTAAACCCATCCAAGTAAGGTGGTGGTGGAAAATAGATTACACCACGGCGTGGAGACGGTATTCCGTACGTACGCACGCGCGGTGATTTCATTTTCCGTGGGATGGATAGATGGTGAAATAGGGTTGTTTCAAAATTATAATAACATATCAGTATATTAGTGATACTTATGTTATTACTTCATAATGAAACAACCTAAGACGAAGAAGTGGGAGAAGAAATAAAGTTGAAAGAATCGGTAACGAACATAACCTATTCTTTGAAGCGCCTCTTTGAGACCTCTTCTTAGGGCACTAAAATTGGTCTTTGAAGAAGACCAGGACCTCAAGGATGTTTCTAGGGAAGAGGATAAGATAATTTTTCAGGGTTTGGCCGAGATTCAATGCTCAAAATGGTGTGAGGAATAGAGGGATGAGGTGCCCTTTTATAAGGGATGAGAGAGGTACCTTTGGAAATATTAAAAATATTAATTTATAATAAATATAACCCCACATAAAAACCTCAAAAAAATGACTCATATTCAAATACTATATTATATAGGGTTGTAATCGCGTCAACCAATAAAATCTAGACATGTTAGAAAATTATTTTAAACATTATCAACTTGATTTATCCTTACTTAATCAATTTAGTTTTATTTGTGGTAATAACATTCTAAATTTTAAATTATAAAAAATAATTACTTATTTGTTGTGAATTGTCCATAATTGGATACTTTATAACATTTTAGGCCATATAAATTTAAATTTATAATTTTTATATATTTCTGTGATTTTTAAACAATTTTATAATATGTTATTTTTATAAAATAACAAGTGTCAATTTTGACACCATTCATTTATATGAATTTACATAAAATATATATACAGAAGATATGTTCGAAATAAAATCATTAATAGATTCATAAGAGGTCATATGTATCTATAAAATTTGTGGATCACATTAAATAGTTCATATAAAATTTATTTTATTATTTTTAAAACCATTTATGTGGTTTATCTCTTAATAAAATAATTACTACAAAATGGTTTTATAATTAATTAATATACATAATTTTTGCATAAAATTAAAGAAAAAATCATTTGATGAATATATATCTATTAAATATCACAATAATACTTTAACTCGAATTTATCATCTTAAAATCACAATATTTAAAGTGTTATATTTAATAAATTATGAAGGTGACAACTTTGGCATCATTTAAAATAAAATAATATAAGAGTAATAATCACTTTTATAAGACTCCAAACGGTTATATATTAGTTAATTGGATGATTATGGTAGAGATATACACTACCAATAAGTTTTGGTCAGGTTTGTGGGCCTTTAATGGGTATTATTATTTCAATAAAAACTATATTACAGATTTTTCACTTAATAAATAATTTCTGCATCATTAATGTATCACCATTAATGACAATTATTTAATGCCTAAAAATTCTAAATAAATTATCATGATGTAGATATATTTATTAGATTTCTTGAGACTATTCATGTTCAATGTTTTATGACGTTTATCACTATATTAAAATTATTATACTTATATGATTTAAGAGAGTGACATGTTGTAACTTTCTTTGGTTTTAATAATAATTAAATTATTTTCATGGTCAAAAGTCCATAAAATGAATCTAATCCGACCCTTAGGTAATATGGGTCTAATTTTAGCCATCCAATTGAATTTTGGCATGTGTTAGGGTAATTTTATAATATTATATTTACCATTAATTACCTGATTTACCTTTAACTGAGGTAAATAAAATTTACCATAGTTACTAATAATAATTCCTAAAAATAAAAAGCAGCCTATTAACATAATTTGACCCAATGATTCCAAATATGGAATCAAATTTGTAAAATTCAATACACAGAAGTTGCAGAAATTAAATTAAAATTAACCCCGTTGTCGAATGAAAACGGGTTTTTGTTTAAAACATTGCAAAAGATTGAATTGATTTAACCTATGAATTCAATGTAAAATCAATGCTAATGACATACATTATATTAAATGGTAAAAATATATTCTATTTATACTTTAAACCCATTAAATTTTATAATTTTAACCACATAAGTTATTACGATGAAAAAAGTTGTTTTTAATTAAAATATAGCGTGTTTTTACTATTCATTAAAATATGAAAGTTATCAGAATAATATGAAAATTTTATCCAAGGTAAAATTTTATATCCTTATTCCAAAGAATAATTTTATTTTGTAAAATTTAACTTATAAACATGTCAAAAACTAGATTTAATGTGGGTGCGCCATCAAAAGGCGGAAAAACTGCAATTTTTTAAAAATACTTATTTTACCCGAAAAATTTATTTTGTTCTTATACCATGTTCTAGACATTGTGTAAGATGAATAATAATGTTATAAAATTCAAAATTTAGTAAATACTATTCTTAACGGCTAGTTCATAATAATTTTATAATAATATATCGTTGTTTAGTAATACCCAGTATTGTGTACAACACACGCTATCGAGGAAGGTCGTGATTGCGTGTACTGAAAGCCAAGTTAGGGTTGCGTGTAGTGCACGACTCCTTTTTTGTTGCGTATAACAAAATAAATTGAATATATATATATATATACTCAATTTTTCGTAGAATAACTACTATCAAACAAACATTAAATTGTGTGTAACACGATCCAATAATAGTGTTGTGTATATTGCAAGCTAATACGGTGTTGCGTATAGCGCAAGATAATCTTGGTGTAGCGTACAACAGAAGATATGAAAGAAATAAAAACGAATATTTCTTATAAAATATGAAGTTGTAACAGTTTATTTACCATAATAACATTTTAGTATATTAATTATACTAATGTTATATTTTTTTAACAATATAACATATTTAGTGGAGGTAAAATAAGAATACAAAATGAAAAAAATCAGTTAAAGAAATTACCTCTCCCTTCAGATGACCCCCTTATAAATCCTCAAATGGGATATAGGGATTGTATTTTGATAAGAATACCACCTATATAATTTCTATAAGGGATACACTAATATAAATTTGTATTTTCTGGTTTATCCAGAAGGCTCAATATGTTTTGAAGAAGTGGATGAATTGGTTTCCCTTATTATGGGATGAAAATTTCACAATACGAATTTCTTAAAAGTCAAAAATATAATATGGGCATTCTCAATCTAAATGGTTCAAAATGGAATATAAATAAATAAGGAATGAAATATTTGACTATATATTATCCCATTTGTCAATATATAATTTTTTAATTCTTTATATATAATTAATGAAATTATTTTTTTCATAACATATCATTATTCACAATTTTGAAACTATTCATTTAATTGACTTTAATAATGTCAATAAAACCAATGAAATTTGGAAAAAAATTAATGAATTTCATAGATGTTTTATTTATCAATAAAATTAGGCAATTACGTAAAATCTATATATTAATATTATATTAAATATTTTTAATATTAGTTATTTTACTTTTCAATTAATTGCATAATTATTTATTTAGCATTGTGTACTCATTTAAGGTGATTATTTCTTTATACAAAATTATAAATAATTTATCATTATGATGATAGGTAATTTTAATTTAAAATTATCATCCATAACCAATCATATCCTTTATTTAATTCATTTTTAAAAATTTTATTGTTATTAAAAATAAGTGTGTGACATCTTTTACTCTTCTTTATATAAAATATTATAAAGGTCATATATTTGGGGTATGTCTTAGTGATAAGAACCCCGTAATAATACATCAAGGATTGTGATTCAAAACCCATTGAGTGTAGGTACAATTCAAGCATTGTAGCAGTACTATAGGAGTGAAAAACAAGAGCACTAATAGCACTATAGCGGTGGTCGACACTATAGCAGGAACTGGAGTGGATGTAGCACTACAAGAAGTAATATAGCAGCTCGGGTACTATAGAAATAATACTCACCAGTTGTACTTTCGATAAAAAATATTTTCACATGCTCTTGTTAATGGGATTTCATGCCTAATGGGCTTATGCTCTATGTAACAAGCTTCATTACCATTTGGCCTACATGCCATGTACTGAATAAATAATGCTTGGGGGTGGGATATCCCCTTGGAAGGCTATGGCCTACATTTCCGACCTATTTTTGAGGCGTCTGTGTGTTTATTTAAATTATAAACCCAAAAACATAATATATATTTTATTATAAGGGTCATAATAACATCCCAAACATATAAATTTGATGCCTAATCTAATCCATACTGATGTTTTTTTGAATAAAATTCACCTTCTCCACAATTTATTCTACTAATTATATTCCCAAAAACATTATATCCCTAACTTAATCCTAAAATGTTTGAAAACAACACTGTTTTCTATATAATGCTTCAAAAATGATCATCTATATACTGGAATAAAATGTGTTATTATAAGAAAACTCAAACAATGTGAGATGTCGATCCCAACTTCCCAGACAAACCATTTATCTAGTTCAAATCCAGTCCTCAAAATTCATAATCATTCTAATTGAATGTCGATTAGATTGAGGATAAAATCCTGTACTGAAATTTAATTCACTGCCCAATGAATTATATAGTCCATTATATAAAATTTAGGTGATTATTGAATTAGGATTGGATACACTGGAATGATGAAATCCAATTCAATTAATTATCTCTATAATATAAGGTTGAGATTGTTGATCCAAAAAACAAATTATCTCGAATATGAATAAAATGCATACATTTTGTTAATTGATAAAAAATAACCCAAATCACATTATTACAGCGATATTTATTTGGTAATATTTCTAGGAAATAAATTGATATATTTTCACATTCCTAATCTAGCAGTTAAAAAGGATCAAGAATTCCATTTATTAATTATTGATTGAATTTAACTTATTGAAAATTCAAAAAATTTATAATGAAATCTATACCACCCTTATTCATTACTTCCCCACTTAAATGTTCACAAATGTCACAATATATATTCTTGCTACCATGATGAACTAAAAATAGAGAACTATGAGCCTAACTCAATTATTGTTACTTCAACATGGGGTTACATGATACACATAACCATTTATAATTCTAAAAATATATATTTTTTAATACTAAATTAAGGAGAGTTACCTTTATTAACCAATTCTAATTTTTCCAATAACTCGTTTTCTTCCTTATGAGATTTCTTAATCCTATCTAACAAAGAAGACTATACTGACAACTGAAACAAAATATAGATAGTTCTTTTTTTCAAACATTCTAGTCTAACATTCATTAAATAATTAAACAAATTATCATGTTCAATATACATAATTGTTAATGATTCCTTATCATTCTGAATCAAATCATCACCTACTATATTTTTTACTCGTTATCTAATGAATTTTGCAGTTATAATCCTTTATCAATTTCAATTATCTCATCTATCTCAAGTTTAAATATTTCTAAGTGAATATATACTCCAAAATATTATGAACTTTATATATTTCATACGTTACTAAATACAAATGATGTCTTCAAATTTTTAGATCAAACACTTCAATAAATAGGTCAATTTCATGTATAATATTATTTTTATCATTTTGTTTTTAATTAGGTATATTCATATGAAATTATCAAATCAGTCTACATTAAAAAACATATCCCTTTTATGGATGCATCATTTTAGATTACAATGTCAACATTTCGTGATCGTAGGGTCAAAACTAGAGCATTCACCAATATTCTATTCCACTATGGGAAATATTCATCACCTATATTTCTCAAGATGAAGCTTTCTCCATTTCATGTTAACATGGATTCTGGGACACATAACTATGATTTTTTAACAAACCACTGATGTTAACCGGTTAACCCAAGAAAACATTAAATATCAATAAAATATTTATAAATATTTATATCAACTAATTTATTTCAAGTAGGATCAATGTTATTCCATATTTATTTAGGATATTTACAAGAAATGGAACTTTTTATAAGTGAAGTTTTTTATTACTAAATTTTTAATATAATTTTTTTTTCTTGGTTTGCAGAACAATACTCAGATGTTTCTAATGATTCTAATTGATATTTAAAAAATCCAAAATATCACTAACTAACGCAACCATAATATTGTCAAAATATTCAAGGAAGCCTCTATTTATAGGATCCATTAATATAATTGGATCATTCATTAACCAAAATGTCATATCCACAAACACAAAATACCCATACCAAGTACAATATGATGTCTTAGATATTTCATCATCCTTCTCCTTAATCTCATAGAACATGGATGTTACATATCACACCTCCACATTATCTTGATAACTGAAGGTGGTGTCAGTAGCCTTAAGTGACATTACAAGACACCAATGTTTGGGAACAATTTTAAGGGTCTTAAGAATACATTGGAGGATAAGTTTCCCATTTAATATGAAACAAATAAATGATGTAAATCAATAAACATCGTATCCTATTATTTGTTTCCTGAATAAAAAATACATATGAAATATATATATATATAACAAAAAAATAATACCAAATTTAAAACTAAATATGGAATATCAAAAATAGAACAGAAAAGGAATCATGACACAAATACATAATGTGACATGATCCCAAGTAGCACCTGAACCACCTAAAAGTTCTAATCCCACCATCCCTACAAAAACATCAAGATGCATCACCGGTGAAATAAAATAACTTCACCATTCATGTTTCACTGTATAGGGTATCTTCAAACACACAAATGATCCCATGAAGTATGTTAGAATAAAATCAATAGGAATTCCCCAAATACTACCCATCTCCTGCCACTATGATAAGAACTTGTTTTTTGAATTTACATAAAATAGTTTATGAAAAATAGTTTAAGCAGTTTATAATATAACAATAAGCAGGTGCATGGAAAATTGTAAACAATGTATTTAAACTTTTTGTCATAATTTGATCTACCCATTCTTATGTGTCCCCACACACACATGAATTCTAAGATCCAATTCCATAATCATGAGAAGTCTCTCATTAATTCAACTTTTCATTGAAGGTGACTAATAACTAGTGGCCCTAGTGGTACACACCCCTTATCCAGAGTCATGTCAGGACGTTGAAATCACACCAACCATTTATGGGAAAAAATGATTTCACATAAAAATAATTAATTGTTGAAAAAAATTCTTCAAATTACTCATTTTCTTCAAAACACTACAATTATTTTAAAAATATCATAACAGGGTGGGTTTTGAAAAATCCATCCAATTTTAAAACATTCTCAAAGTCATAACCAAGAAAGTATTTCCTTTAAGAATTAAATAAGGTTTACACAAACCATTTAATGAAAATATTAAATCAAAACTAAGACATCAATTTGTATAATGTTGGAGATAATATAGAATCCACCTACCTCCCAATAGTTTGTAAAAATGAATAAAGACGGTATGATATTCTATATCAGATATTGGAAATTATTTCCATTAATAGATCCAAAAATATTTCAGCATGATCTTTAAAATAGAATATAGATCTATCCATGGATGTCTATATCAAATATTCTTGGTTAGAAAATATAAGAGGATCTATAGTGGATGAGAGAAAATGAAGAATTATCAGTCAATCTGGATCTCTAACACTCTTTTTCATTCCAAAAAATTATTCCATGTAAAAAAATTAGCCAAGGGTCCTTTGGAGAAAGGGTAGTTTGAGGTCATAGATGTATCGAAAAATGAGGGATTTGGGGATTTATATTGCTTACAAATATAATGTTTATATTATTTTATTCCAATCATATGATTACGTAACATAGGATTTCAAACTGTATGACAACTATGTTCATTACACCTTACAATTCATGTAGCCACATAGTTTGTCTAAATAGTTTGGAAAATCATTCACCAACCAATCTGTGCTACTTCCTCAAGGACAGACATAACATGGCTGGATCACATGGTTGGATAGACCATTCACCAACCTTGAATTCCACTTTATTTATTTTTTTATTATTTCTGATGGTAACTAACTCAATTTGGCCAAACCATGAACCAACCATGCACATTCCTGATGGAATCCAAACCACAATGCACGGTTTCTGGAAGATTTATCATATTTTCTACTAACAGTTATCAAAATGTTAACCCTTGAAGGCACACCCAAATTATTCCAAATCCTCTCATAACCACCAAAAATATAACCCATGTATTATATAAACTCAATAAAAAAACCAGGTTAAGATACCTCAATCTAGGGGTGTTACATTATCCCCAACATTAGTCATTCTATCACAGGAAAGTAGAAAACTTGTGGTGCTTTAGAAGAGTTTACACCATTGGTTTAAATTTTCTTTCTCATTATCCAATGTATCCTCTTAAATATAACAATTATAAAAAAAATCCCTTGTAAAACTAATTCATTTTCCATTTATTAGTTTCTCTTTCTTTCTATAATCCCTACTAGAACATGAATCAATGTAACATCTATTTCAAGATCATAAAGGTTGAATAAAATCATGTGGTTAAGATCTGGTTGGTACTTCTTCAATTAAGGTATATGAAACATGTTTTCTACTGAACTAGAAAATGGAAGTAAATCCATTTGATAATGAACATCACCGACTCATTCATGTATCTAGAAAGTTCAATGTACCAAGGAGACAACTTTCTATAATTAACAAGATGATTCCCAGGAATTGGAGATATTATCATTAAAATATTATTAGATAATTTAAATGATAACAAATTCGATGATGATATTCATATGAAATCTAATGAATATAATCCATCATTATACTTCTTCTGATCATTCAAATATTTTATGTTATCACTTAAACAAAGCTAGTTTCATATAGTGAAGTCTACCTTGATTCAAAAAAATATAAAAGATAATGATAAGTACATCCATACAGTGACTCAAAAGTTTCTATTTGTATCAAGTTATGATTGCTATTATTGTATGAGAACTCCACTACCGGTATATACTCATCCCTTGAGCCACCAAAATTCACCACATCGTCTCTAATAATATCTTATAATGTTTTCATTCCCCATTTTGATTTTCCATATGTATGAGAATGTTATGTTATGATCATGGTCTATTATGTTCCAATGTATTACTTCAAGGATTTACAATACTGAGTTTTGAAGATTAGGTCCCAGGCAGGCATAACTAAAACAAGGATTCTATGCATCTTCACAACTTCTCGAATGTATATTTTCCAAAAATATTCCACATATTTTGTTTCAAATATATGGATCAAATGAGCTGAATATGGGAGTTGATCAATAATAACACATAAGAAATTGTTTTTTCTAATTATTCCTTGTATAACTTGCACAAAATCCCAAATTATCTATTCTCGTATCAATATGGTAATCAGTAAAGATAGAAGCATGCTTATTAATTGATGGTGCTCTTACATTACAAGATGATATGTGAGGAATCTAAATACATAATCTTCCACTACTCATTTCAGACTAACCCAAAAAACTTTTCTTTCATCACATTATATATTTTATGAATATCAAGATGAAAAACCCATCTCAAATATTGGTAGACAAAATGAAGGTGTTGTTTATAGGTTGGTGGTACCCCAATATAAATTATAAACCCTGGCACAGATATAGAATCTTGCTTTTATACCTCAATAGTCTCCCCACTATTGAGATTTGACATCATGGTTAAACATTTTGGATCATTTCTCTGAGATTCAATAACCTGGTCAAGTAAATCAAGTATGAAAAAACCATAATGAGTAATGAAACAGTACAATTAACTAAATATTTCAGATTCATACCACCTATAGATGAAATAATCTACCATTTCTACGATGAATATTTATCAAAATGATTATTTGAATTCTTACACAATGAATCTACTATTGAATTTATTTTCCCTATTGTTTACATCAAGTGGAATTCAAAAATTTGAAGATATTATGTCCATATTCACTACGGAAAAAATGGGCATTTGCGACGGGGTTATTTGCCCGTCGCAAATAAGTAGCCTTTTGCGACGGGATAGCTTTCCCCGTCGCAAAAGGACTGGCGCGGTTTACGCGCCAAATCGCGGGAAACTTATTTGCGACGGGGGAATATTCCCGTCGCAAATAACCGGCGGCGGTAAAAGGTATTTGCGACCGAAATATTCCCCCGTCGCAAATAGTATGTCGGCAGGTGGTTATTTGCGACGGGTCCCGTCGCAAATAACTATTTACCCGTTGACCGTAATAAATGATGGCTAAGGTATTTGCGACGGTACCCGTCGGAAATAAGACTAGTTGCGACGCGAATCCCGTCGCAAATGGACCCGTCGCAAATAATCTAACCTATAAATACCCCCATCCGTTTTTTCAAATCATTCTCAAATTCCCTCTTCTTCTTCTCTCAAAGATTTATTTCTGAAGTTTAGTTTTTCTCAAGTTTAATTTTTTCCTTCGGATTTGATATTTAAGTTTCGAAGAACGATCAGAGCAGATCAATTTTCAAGGTATTTATGTTCATTTTAATTTAATATTTATTTTTAATTTTTTATTAGTTTTAATTATTCTTAATTAGTTGTAATTTAATTATGTTTGCATTGTTTTGTTACTTAATAAATTTAAATTATTAGTATTCATTGTTAATATTTAAATGGTAATTAGGAATAATTAGTAATAATTACAAATAATTAAGAATAAATATTAATATTTATTAATAAATACCAATAATTAGGAATAATAACATTATTATATTATTAGTATATTTTATTATTAATATTAAAATAATATAATTTTTTATATATATACAATTCTCTTTTCATCTGTGTGTTTGCTGTCTCCACATGTATTATTTGTATGTGGAGATAGAAAACACACAGATGAAAGGAGAATTGTATATAAATTAAAAAATTATATTATTTTAATATTAATAATAAAATATACTGATAATGTTATTATTCGTAATTAATGGTAATTATTCTTAATTATTGGTAATTATATATTTAATTACTACTAATTAGGAACAATTAACAATAATTACCAATAATAAGAATAATAACAAATAATTAGTAATAATTACCAATAATTAGTAATAAATACCAATAATTAGTAATAATTATCAATAATTAGTAATAATTAGTAATAATTAACAATAATTAGTAATAATTACCAATAATTAGTAATACTTACCAATAATTAGTAATAATTACCAATAATTCGTAATAAATACCAATAATTCGTAATAATTACCAATAATTCGTAATAATTACCAATAATTCGTAATAATTACCAATAATTAGGAATAATTATCAATAATTAGTAATAATTACCAATAATTTGTAATAATTACCAATAATTAGTAATACTTACCAATAATTAGTAATAATTACCAATAATAAGTAATAATTATTAATAATTATCAATAATTACTAATAATTACTAATAATTACCAATAATTAGTAATAATTAGGAATAATTACCAATAATTATCAATAATTATCAATAATTACCAATAATTAGTAATAATTACCAATACTTAGTAATAATTACCAATATTTAGTAATAATTACCAATAATTATCCATAATTAGTAATAATTATCAATAATTAGTATTAATTACTAATAATTACCAATAATTGGTAATAATTCGTAATAATTACCAATAATTGGTAGTAATTCGTAATAATTCTTAATAATTAGTAATAATTACCAATAATTAGTAATAATTACCAATAATTAGTACTAATTACCAATAATTAGTAATAATTAGTAATAATTAATAATAATTAGTAATAATTATCAATAATTAGTAATAATTTTCAATAATTACCAATAATTAGTATTAATTAGTAATAGTTACCAATAATTACCAATAATTACCAATAATTACAAATAATTACCAATAATTAGTAATAATTAGTAAAAATTAGTAATAATTACCAATAATTAGTAATAATTAGTAATAATTAGTACTAATTACCAATAATTAGTAATAATTAACAATAATTAGTAATAATTAGTAATAATTAATAATAATTACGAATAATTAGTAATAATTTCGAATAATCAGTAATAATTACCAATAATTAGTAATAATTACCAATAATTAGTATTAATTACCATTAATTACCAATAATTGGTAATAATTAGTAATAATTACCAATAATTGGTAATAATTAGTAATAATTAGTAATAATTATTAATAATTACCAATAATTAGTAATAATTATTAATAATTAGTAATAATTACCAATAATTAGTAATAATTAGTAATAATTAGTAATAATTAACCAATAATTACTAATAATTACCATTAATTAGTAATAATTAGTAAAAATTAGTAAAAATTAGTAATAATTAGTAATAATTAGTACTAATTACCAATAATTAGTAATAATTAACAATAATTAGGAATAATTAGTAATAATTAATAATAATTACGAATAATTAGAAATAATTACGAATAATTAGTAATAATTACCAATAATTATTAATAATTACCAATAATTAGTAATAATTACCAATAATTAGTATTAATTAACAATAATTACCAATAATTGGTATTAATTACCAATAATTACCAATAATTGGTAATAATTAGTAATAATTACCAATAATTAGTAATAATTACCAATAATTGATAATAATTAGTAATAATTAGTGATAATTATTAATAATTACCAATAATTAATAATAATTAGTAATAATTAGTAATAATTACCAATAATTAGTAATAATTAGTGATAATTAGTAATAATTAGTAATAATTACCAATAATTAGTAATAATTACCAATAATTAACAATAATTAGTATTAATTAGTAATAATTACCTATAATTACCAATAATTAGTAATAATTACCAATAATTAGTAATAATTACCAATAATTAGTAATAATTACCAATAATTAGTAATAATTACCAATAATTAGTAATAATTAGTAATAATTACCAATAATTACCAATAATTACCAATAATAAGTTATAATTTCCAATAATTCGTATTAATTACCAATAATTACCAATAATTGGTAATAATTAGTAATAATTACCAATAATATTAATACTATGAAAATAATAAAAAATTTATATAATATTAAAATTATCAATATTTGTAACATGTTTTGCTTTATTCTCAACATATTTAATTCTTAAAGGGTCAATTTTTAGGTGTATCTCAATAAAAAGTTTGCGTCAGTTGTGTATGATCTAAACTCTATAATTATCCTAGCTTGAATGTTTTTTCTAACAAATTATTCAAAACCAGTAATGCTTTTATATTTTATAGAGAAATATGGAACAACAGGGTCGTCAACAATCATTATTAGGTGACCGCATATGGATAAATCAACGTAGAAATCCAAACTGTTCTGGTTTAAATCCAGTATATGTAGAGGGTGTGGAGACTTTTTTGTCACTTGCGGCATCAAATCCAGAATTTGTTTTAGAAGGCAAAATAAAATGCCCTTGCGGAAAATGTGCATTGAGAACGTTTGATACGTTTGACAAAGTGGGAGAACATCTCTTGCGTTTTGGTTTTCAACTAGATTATGTTTTTTGGTATCAACACGGTGAACGTAGTTCCAGAGCAGGTGATACCAACTTGATTCCGGATCCATCACGGTTTCAAGATTTAGTACATGATGTTGCAGGTTCATCTGTTCAACATACAGAAACTCCGGCTGATATAACTTCAAATCCTGAGTTGGCACCGTCTGAATTTTATGAGTTGTTGAAGTCTGCTGAGGATGCATTATATCCTGGCTACAAGATGAGAAAATTAGAAGCAGTTGCAAAATTTATGGCTATCAAATCAGATAACGGAATTTCAAACACCTGTTTTGACCAGATATTTTCTTTGCTTAAAACACTGTTACCCGAAGGAAATGTATAACCTGAAAATTACTATGAGAGTAAGAGGCTGGTTCGAAATTTGGGACTTACTTGTCAGAAGATTCATGCATGTTCAAATGACTGCATTTTATATTCTAGGGAAAATGAGTCGTTGGATAGTTGTCCCACATGTGGGCAACTGAGATATAAAGAAGGACAACACGGGAAGTCTGGTTTGATTCCTGTAAAACAGTTGAGATATTTTCCGCTTACATCCAGACTTCAGCGTTTATTCATGTCTAAGAATACAGTGATAATGATGTCATGGCATAAAGAGAATATTTCAACCGATAAAAGCATGAATCATCCAGCCGATGGTGATTCATGGAATCATTGTGATAGAGTGCATCCATCCTTTTCTTTAGAAGCTAGAAATGTTCGACTGGGCCTTTCCACTGATGGTTTATGTCCGTTTGGATCTTATGGTAGTCAATATTCATGTTGGCCAATTTTTTTAACTCCGTACAATTTACCTCCATGGATGTTGATGAAGGAGCCATATATCTTTTTGACTTTACTAATTCTAGGACATCCGAAGAAAAATATTGATGTTTATTTGAAGCCATTGATTGATGAATTAAATTTATTGTGGAGTACTGGTGTCAGTACATATGATGTTGCAAAGAAACAGAATTTCATACTGAGAGCAGCATTGATGTGGACAATAAGTGACTTCCCGGCTTATGGGATGTAATCTGGCTAGAGTACACATGGTCAGAAATCATGTCCTTACTGTATGGGAGAGAACAAAGCATTTATGCTCATTCATGGAAAGAAACTTTGTTATTTTAACTGTCATCGCAGATTTCTTCCAGCTGATCATCGTTTTCGCAGAAACAGATCTCATTTCAGAAAAGGAACAGTTGAAAGGGATGGACCTCCAAAAATGCTATCAGGTTCAGAGTTAAAATCAGTTCTATTTTCATTACCTCCCATCACTTTTCGTCCCACAATAAACCAACAAAAAATTTCTGGTTTTGGGAAAGAACACAATTGGATTAAACGTAGCATATTTTGGGATTTTCCATATTGGTCTGATTTGTTGGTCCGACACATGTTAGATGTCATGCATATTGAGAAGAACTGTTTTGATAATTTGTTTCATACAGTTTTGGATACGCCAGGAAAGAGCAAAGACAATGTAAATGCACATTTAGATCTTGCCCAAATTTGCAGGCGTCTAGAATTGGAACTATTTGAGAATGTCAGAACAGAAATGTTACTGAAACCAAAAGCAGCTTATACACTGTCTAAAGAAAACCGTTTATTATTTTGTCAATGGATTGCAGATTTGAGACTTCCAGATGGTTGTGCTTCCAATTTGGGTAGATGTGTAAAGAATGGTCATATTACTGGATTAAAAAGTCATGATTGTCATGTTATAATGGAGAGAATTCTACCCATTGGATTAAGAGGTCTGTTGAATTCTGTGATTTGGGATTCCATAACAGACATGTCTCATTTTTTTCGGGAAATTTGTGCGGCTACGGCAGATTATGATGCCCTAGGAAAACTTGAAAAAGATGTTGTTTTAATTATATGTAAACTGGAAAAAATATTTCCGTCGTCTTTCTTCGACTCAATGGAACATTTGATGTTACATTTTCCATATGAAGCCAAATGTGGAGGTCCGGTACAGTTTCGATGGATGTACCCATTTGAAAGATGCATGCAAAAATTGAAAAGAAAAGTACGCAACAAAGCATCTGTTGAAGGATCTATTGCAGAAGCTTATTTGCAAGAGGAAATATCTTTTTTCTGCTCCCATTATTTTGAATCTGAGTATCCTTCAAAACACAACTAAATAGGACGGAACGAGAGGAATATTGATGAAATCGACAATCAATTATCTGTTTTCAACCAGTCAGAGCTTGGTTTTGGTGGAGTTTATGAACGCTGGATTTTAGATGATGAACATCATAGAGCTCATACGTATGTTCTGCTCAACTGTGAAGAGATGAAATCAGTTGTACTGTAAGTGTTTATATCACTTATTCTATCATTTATGTTACAGTAAATAACTTTGGTTTTTATAGGTTGTATGATAATCATATCAAGAAACAAATTCCACAAATTACAGCACCTGCTCTCGAAGAACGTCGACTAAAAAATTTCTCTCAGTGGTTTCAAAAACTGGTAACATAAATTCTTTATCTTTTAGCAACTCATTCAATGTATAGTTTACTATATTGATAATTATTTCACAAATTGTCAGGTGTCTCGACATGCTGATAAAATTGACAAACGGCTGTGTGTATTGAGTAACCCACCTTCCAAACTTGTTAAAACTTATAATGCATATGTGGTGAATGGATTTCGATTCCACACACATGCATATGGGGAATCGAAAAAAACAATGAACAGTGGATTTAGCTTGAGAGGATCTCATCATCGAGAAAATGAAGTTGACTTTTATGGAATACTTGATGAAATCATTGAACTCTGTTATCTTGGACAACATTACATAACCATGTTCAAATGTCGGTGGTTGGATACAGAGAGAGGCGTGCGTGTTCATCCGACTCATGGAATCATCGATATTAAATGTAAAAGTGTTCTCGCAGTAAATGAACCATTCTTTTTGGATCAACAGGCATATCAAGTTTATTACGCAAAGTACTGTGCTACATCAAGAGACTTGACTGATTGGTGGAGTGTAAAAAAATCAAAATTTGAGACAATCAGTTTAGTCAAACTGAATGTGCTTTCACTGATGTGCAAAGAATTGAAGTTTTTCCAGAGAGTACTCAAAATCAATCTTTTTTACAAAGATACATGAGTATCGATGACGACACCCCACATTTAAGAGTCGGTGATGACGATGATGTTAATGATGTCACACATGAATATGAAATGGTAAGAGATGAAGCAACTGTAACTCGAATGGATATCGATGATGTTGAGGAGGAATATGAAGATGACATTGACATATATGAAGATGATGATGAAGATGAACACTTATAGAATTCCATGGTATTTATATACAATCATAATATGTATATATGTATATATAATCGTAATTATCAATTAATTGCTAACATTAACATTTTCTGTTTCAGATGGACGAGGCCACATTTCGTGAGTTGGCGGATGCTGACCTGCCTTTCGATGCGGATGAGTTGCTGGCAGATGACCCTCAGCCTGCAGGCGCTCCAAGGAGTACGCGGAGGGGCGCGGTCTTGCACGATTGATGATTCCTGACCCCGTCCCTGAGCGATGTCCACGTCTTGGGTTTGTTCCGCGCACACAGAGGTGTGATAACCTGTGTGATAACCTATGTGATAACCTGTGGATTTGACTAAGATTTCATTAATCTATTCACATAATAAATGTTTATTATTTTTACAGTTTTTCGCATATAGCAGTCGGACAGGGCAGATCTATTTTGCGCAACTATTTCTCTCAGCCGTGGACCACATGGCAGCAGATTCCCATTGATGTGCAGCAGGCCATGTTCGGCCATTGGTTGGTACGTACGTAAATAAATAATTTTTATTTTGAAAATTATTTCATTTATAACTTGATATTTTGATTTATTTTTAGGGTTTATGGTATCCGATCGAGGATACCATGCGTGACGCCATCCACAAGGCATGGGAGGTGGGCATGCGTGATCGCCTTCGTCAGTTTTTGCACAATTTAAGAAAAGCTACCATGAAGAAAGCAGGAGTGTCAGATTTTGACGAGTCATGTAGAGCACACCGACCAGAGTACATTTCATCCCATGTATGAGATGGATTATGTGCGCACTAGTTGAGTGGTGCCTTTCAGAAGAGATCATCGGTGGGGAGGCAGAATCGGGGGAGACAGGAGGTGACTCATCGAGATGGGAGTCGTTCTTTCAGTACTCATAGACAGCATCCGGTACGTACATTATTTATAAATATTTTATATAACTATAAATATTAATAGTTTATTTTTTATTCTTATAGGCTGTCGAGCACCCCGATATTACGGAGTAAGACGTATATCAGAAGATGTATAGTGATCCTGCTGCTGGGGAGCTCAGAGGTGATCGTCAGCATCACATCGTGGTCAGTATTTTTTGTTTTCAAGTTTAAAAATTAACTGCATATAATATATTCACAATTTTAATTTTAAATTGCAACTACAGGAGTCATATGAGGCCGCAGCGTCACAGGCCCGGCCTGAGAGTCAGGCCGAGTCATCAGATCAGACCACTGGCCGTTAGTTTGATGAGGCGGCATGGATGCAGGCCACCCAGTATGCCTTCGAGAAGGGCCGGGTAGTTGGTATCGGCTCTCGACTGACTCTCGGAGATTATTATGGCAGTGCTGCGATATCGGCGTCCAGCTCGAGAGGAGCTCGTGCATCTTCTTCTACTACACAGTATGAGGATCAGTTGCGATCTCATACTGCACTGATAGAGAGTCTCCGACAGGAGCATGAGCAGATGCGTCAGCAGCATGAGGAGGACCGTCGACGCCAGCAGCAGCTGTACGAGGAGCAGACGAGTCAGTGGCAGCAGTAGCATCAGGAGCAGATGGAGTACATGCGCCGACTCACTCATGCTTTAGGGATGGAGTTTCCTCCACCACCATCTGTAGATCCCCCACCTCCCCCCCTCCTTCAGATTAGAGTTTGTATTTATGTTATAAAATTTGTGAAATCAAAATATGATTTTTTTTCTATTCGTAGTTTCTGTCTCATTATAAAATATTAATAATATTATATTTTTAAATAACAATAATATGAATAATAATATTATTTATATTTTATAATATTAAATTATATATATATATTAAAATTTTATAATATTATAATTTAATTATATTTTTTTGTAATACTTGAATTATTTTAATATTTGAATGTAAAATAATTCTATTATTTTTATATTAATTAGAATAACTTATTAATATTTTTTTATTTATGAATTATAATTCTAATATTATTATATTAATTAAATCATTTATTAATATTCTATTATTTTTTATTTTTTAATTATAATTCTATTATTATAATATGAATTAAAATAATTTATTATTTTTATTTGTGAATTATAATTCTATTATTATATTAATTAAAATCATTTATTAATATTTTATTATTTTTTATTTTTGAATTATAATTGTTTTATTATTATATTAATTAAAATAATTTATTAATAATTTATTTTTTTTATTTTTTTATTGTATTTGTGACGGGATACTATGCCCGTCGCAAATAGTATTATTATTATATTTATTTTTTTATAGTATTTGCAACGGGCCCGTCGCAAATAAGGGTTGTTGCGATGTCGTTTTCAGCAACGGGCCATTTGCGACGGGCTACCATCGCAAATGACCCGTCGCAAATACCTGTTTTTCTAGTAGTGATTCATTTCCATAACTTCAAATATATTTTTGATAAAATGTGTTGCAAACTATTATGGCACTTAAACACTATAAATTTCCCAACAAAAATATAGTGGTTCCACTTTTTTCAAGGAATTAAGTAAAAAATCAACTCAGAATAATGTGCTGGGTAGTTATTCTTATCCACCTAATGATATTTTGATCCATGACAAATATAATGATCTCCCTTCTTAAGAACACATCCCATGATAGATCCTGATGAACCATGATAACCCACATAGTCGAGTTAGGACTCATGGAATTTGAGGATAGGTATTGATGTTAATCGTAGATTATGATTTTGGAATGAATTATGACACCCATTACTCCATTAGAAATAATTACCTTTCCACATCAAATCTATCACTAGTGAGGGAAAATGTCAAAATTCATAAACAAAGAGTCAATAGTATCCAACTAAGCACTGAAAAAATGTATCTTAAAAGAATTATGTGGTGGTTTCTAAGAGATAACAACATCAATAATTTATGATAAACAAAAATTACTTTTTTAGAAATGACATGTCCAATGAAACTAATCTCATATATCAGGGAATCACATTTGAAAAGAATATAATAAAGGATATAATCCCATAGAAGCCCAAAACTATATCAAAGTGTTGTTCTTGGACTACCTTAGTCCTATAATACACCAAAATATAATTAAATATAAAACCACAATGGAATCAAGATAAATTTGGAATATTTGGTTCATCAATGTAATAAAGATTTATGTTTTAATCATAAGAAATAAGGGAATAGAAACATATTCATAAAGGACATATATTTTTCCGAATTTTGTCTTTGGAAAATCCCCCTTTTAAACTCACAAATGGTGAAACCCCAAACATATGAAAATTTTAGATAACCCTTGGGCTCAAATCAATTGAAAAAAAATATTATCAATTAATAGAATAAGATACTAATTCTTTATCATAACATGGTTAAGCTTATGATAATCCATATAAATATCAAAATCATTATCCATGTTCTTTATTAAATGAATTGGTGATTTCTCTAGGAGGGCTCGCAATTGAATAAAACCTTTACATTCCAAATCTTCAAAATGGAAATTAAAACCCCTAAACTCTATTGGTTTCATCTTCTATCATGGAAATAAAAATGGATTGGTCACAAGTAGGACATCAATAATAAACACAATTTTTGTTTGTAGAAACCCTCATAGACTATTATGAAAACCTTCAGAAAATTGTTAATGAATGATGGGAAATCAGTATTTTCTATCACATTAAAAATTCCAATGTAACGTCCACCAACTGATAAGAGATGGTTCCAACCACCGATATAAATGGTCCTACTCTAATTGAATCCTAAACCCAGTCTCCATTAATGATATTCATAACACTATTATAAGATATCAAACTCACTTGTCATGCATAACAGTCGATGTGATATTTCAATGATGATAACTAATCAAATCCTATAAATCCATCACTATAATAGATAAATCTAAATCAAATTATTCCCCATTAATAGTTATCAAACACGCTGCACATTTAAATACTAAACAATCATATTTTACTAGATGTGTACAATATTTCAAAAAATAAGGCATCACCTAAACATGTTAACCCATATAATGAACAACATGAAAATCAATAAAATAGAAGGATAAACCTATATCAAACAAGGAATATATATTGGTAAAATTGTGAAGAAAAATTACTCACACCATCGACAGAATATGTTAATCCTCTGTGAAAAATTTAATATCACTATAAAATTTATTAGTTTCCATCCCTAATTATTTACTTCCCGATTGATATTTACATTATTGAGGAGTCGTGGTATTCATAGAATCTCCTTGACTTATAATATTGTAAGGCTGATAATTTTTTTAACATGGTTACCCTATTGAATAATATGATGTTTTAGAAAAAATAACAATTTATTTATAGATATTAGATTTCTATGATATTATAATAAGAGATGTACCATCTAGTAATGTTGTGATATGATCAAGGTAGTATTGTAAAATCTCACTTGATATTCTCAAATCAACAACATTAAAAACATTCCTAATGACTTTTAGGTTGGGGAGGCTAGTTAACTGATCCCAATATAGGATTCTATGATATACCACCTGTTTGGAAATAGGTGTCCCTCTTATTCTTATTCCCATCATAAGATCTCCCACTTATTCTTGTGGGGATAAACATGCTTCTTATCACCATATTTCAAGAAATATCCCATTCTATAACATTTACCCTTTTTAAAATAAAAAATATAGTTTGAAATAAAATGAAAATAAATCTTCATGAGAATCTCCAGTCGCAACCCCAACTTAAAATTGCTTGACTTCAAGAATGCACTAGCTTCAACCTCTGTTTTAAAGGGAACTAAGTTTATAAACATTGCCACATACTCTTTTACTGAGATATTATATTTCTTTTTGTTGAAGAAATTTATTATTCTAGAGAGTTCAAATGTGTGACAATATAATTTCTTATTTAACAATTATTGAAATTCCTCCCAAATAATGGCTTAGCCAAAAATATCTAGAATACATAAATCCCATCATTAGAATGTAAGATCATAAAGCATATATGTTTCCAACTCGACTTTAATCTCAGCTAGTGTTTCAAATAATTCAATGATTTAATTCATCCTATTCAAGTAAAAGTTTTCCTTTTCAGTTTTATAATTCCCTTTAAAAATGGTTGGATTCATCATTTGAAACTAAACCGAATTATCCACATGTATAAGATCATAATTGTAGTTAAATTTATTTACATTTTGAAAATGATGAATTACACATTGGCCCAACCATTGGATCACCTACTACTCTGGCGAAACCACATTTCCTACAACCTCTTACTATATGTTATTTCAAAATCTAACTTGTTTCATTGTCTATAACTATTACAAAACATTAATTTGACATCACTCACTACAAACTGAAGAATTAGATAATTTACAAATCAATATAAACAATATGTATCAATATAAATTATTTCAAAATCCAAACATTTAAAATCATTTATACCATTTCAAAAAACAATTAATCTCATAATAAACAATGCATCCCTAGTGGGATGTATTGTTACTAATTTATGGTATAAAATTTTCATTAGTAAAACACATGTTGATGAAGTGAAAACAAAGATAAAAGTTGGTAAAATAAACTTTATACCTAAACCACCAAATTACCATGGAGTTCCACATAAAAAATTGATAGTTACGTATTTTATTTTATAATTTCCTTGTTCTAAAATTAATATAACCTTTGTATGATCCTGTGAGACAAATATATTGACCATGACCGATTACATTTCTAACATCATTCTTCTTTTTATTGGATTTAGGAGTTATAGTGGAGTTAGTGTCCATAGATGTCATTCCCAAGACACCAAATGATGGAAATAAATTTAAAACGATTAAGAAAACATTGATGGATGATTTCCCCATTAAATTTTATGAAACCAAATGGTGTAAATCAATAAACAGAAAATACTATTATAATAATTTTTAATAAATAAATAGGTCAAATATATAATCTACAAGAACAATAATTTTATAGTCATAATGCATCATTGAATATCCAAAATAAACCCCAAAATGAAAATTGACATTAATATATCCCATAACATTATAAAAAGTACCACCATAACCATCACCAATCTCCAACCCCTCATTCCCTTCTCCTATATAAATATACACCACTAGAGAAATAAGATGACTTCCTTCTTCATAAGTGTTGGTATGTTGAATTGAAAAATGAAAAATTTTCCAACCAGGGGTTATTATAAACATAGTAGGTATTCTCCAAAGATTTAACAACTCATACCACTATGAGAATAGTGATATAAACATTTATGTAAAATAGTTTTAGAAAAATAATTACATCATTTTATAATAAAAACATTACATGTTCTATAGAACAAAATAAACAAAGTATTTAAACCATTTCTCGTCATTTGGAAGACCCATTCCCCTATTTCCACACACACAAACACACACATTCATGAAAAGAGATAGCTCTACCCTTAACAGTGGTATCTCATCAATTTAAGAATCATCATTTGGTGATGAATTACTATGTTACACAATGGCATGCACCCCCTATCTAGAATCATTACTAAACAATTAACTCAATCAAACAATATATTCCAAATTCCATTTCACATAAAACCAATTATTTATGGGACAAACATCATAAAAACATACATGAAAAAAAAATACCATAATATTAAAACTATCATTTGAAATTTATCAACCTGGAGGGTTTTCCAAAAGGAAATCATTTTTTAAAAATTCCCATGGTTATAACAACGAAGTGGTTTCCATCAAGAATAAAACATCTTTTTTAAAAACATTTAAATGTATGAAATTTAATAATAATGAAGCCTTGATGTACTAGAATAGTAAAGATGATAAAAAAGATGACTAAATCTCAATAGATTACAAAATTGAAGAATCGTTCTATGATCATCTAGATCTAGCCATGGATCATATTTCCTTTGATTTATCCAACAATATATCATCAAGATCATTAATAAGGAATATAATAGTATCCATGGTAGGCTAGATCTAATAATATGTTTTATAGAAAATTAGATGCTATATGGAAAGAGTGTGTAGGAGAAAATGGCGAGTTAATCGTGACTTATTTATATGTAATTCACTTTTATTTTCCAAAATATGACTTTCGATCCATGGAAATCAAAAATTTCATCAGGAGGAAGTGGAGTTTGATAAACATTATGTATGATAAAAAATTAGGGTTTGTGGGCCTTAAAAGAGGTTAAAATCAATTTTTTTTACTAACAAATAAAAATAATGATGCATGAGTCTACCTGGGGAGTTGATGGGTGGTCTGGGTAAGAAATTTGCGTTCTTTATTGAAAATATAGTCAAAATTTTTGTATCTTGGTCTATATATGGACTTTCACTTTGTGAATGTATATGTCATGACATGATAGTTCTGGGGCCCCTTCAATTTTAATGACATCATATAATTGACTTAGTTGTTTTTTTCATTCAAAAAAATTAATTTTTTCAAGTCATGAATCATGTGTTTTCGGATATGGAAGCTATGGTTCACTTTGGTTTTTCAGTTTTCACCCTCGTGAGTGTTTCATATGCATCCAAAATAATGGGAGGGAATATTATATTGAAATAACATCCATTTTTTCTTCCATTCCACATTTCACATAATATTATTTCATACTTCTACATATGAAAAAATATATAAAATTCTTAAATATTGTTAATCATTTAAACCAAAATTGATGCATTTTAATATAAATATTGTATGAAATAAATGAACATATAAACTCAACCACACATCAATATATAATTTTCCTTGAGGATGGAATGCCAATGTGTTTCAAAGGATTCTGAAATTACCATTCTTTAAAATCAATGATAATAAAAACATTTGATCAAATGATAAATAAAATATTCAACCATCACAAGTGAAAATTCATTAACACCTCACTTTTTATTGAAATAATTTAAGAAAAATATTTTAACTCTTCTCTTTTTAAGTAACCACATCTCTTCAGTCATCCAAATATCATTTTTTAATTCATTATTAATATTAATTACATTTTTAATTTCCCTAAAATTAAATTTTTTTTCACTCATTGTTAAGGTATAAATGTTATTAGATTTCATCACATACCTTTAGAGCATGTCACTTACCATTGACATTCAGGGCATCAAGATTCTCCATCTTATAAGGTATAAAAAAAATTTCATTTGGGATTTAAGGTAAGGTTCAAAGGACTATAGGTCAAAGGGAATGCATGTAATTGTGTGATAAAAAATAAATCCCATAAGTGAGGTTCAAATATTAATCAATATTAATAATATCAATAAATATTAATTATGTAAATCACTCATTACAAAATTCATCACTCTCTTCCACCCAAATACCCTCAAAGAGGGATCATGATAAAAGTAGGGGAAATGAATGAATTATCCTATATTGATCATTATCTCTTGTTTTTTATTTTTTTTAAAAAAATTAAGACTAATATAATATACAAAAACTAACCAGATATTATTAAAAGGTCCTTGAATAGGTAATGGTTAAATTTTATCCTCCAAAAACATAACCCATATTTTTTATGTAGATAGGTGAAAAATAATGAAGTACATGTGAAAGATATTATGATATCTCTCTAAATCACAATGTAATCCTATAGAATAAATTTCACACTGATGTATATCCTGGTAAATATAAAAAATATATCCCCTTTATTCGTTAAAATTTCATGAAATATTTTTAATGAAGGTAAGAATAGATGAAATAGGCTTGTAACATGGATTGTTTTGTAAAAAGGGTATTAATTAAATATAAAAGAATTAAAAGTATTAATTTAATGTGGGTCTAAATATATAGGTTTAAAAAAAAATATTCCCCAATAATATAAAACTTGATTCTATTCAGTCATATATTTGATAATATGCCACAAATGTTCTAGAATTGATTCTTCTAGACACTCGTTATAAATTTACTATTATGAGAATGGGAAATATTGGGATCATAGGATATCTCGAGAATTATTTTTAAGGGTTGGGAGAATCATTGATAGAAAATATTAGAAATAATTTAATTAAATAATTTAAATATATGAAATTCAAAGCGGGCATAATCTCAGAAAAAAATTATTTAAAAAAATGGTCCCCAAAAATCAAAATTTTATTAATCATAATACACATTAATATCTCTGTTAATCTTTTTCCAATTTTTCCATTCATATATATTAAAAATTAATTTAAAACCATTATATAGATTGTATTCTAAATAATTTAAATATCATAGTTCATTTGAGTAAAGTAAGAATTAAGGCAGGCATGTTTTTTCAAATTGAAATCTTTATGAAAAATAAATGTAAAGAACGTAATAGAAAATTAAAGAAATTAAAACTCATAGTACCCTTTCAATAATTATTTTAACATATATATAAAAGTTTTATCAATAGAATATTCATGTTGGTATTATATTTCATAATGTGTAATTTCTAGATTCAATAATGTGAATGGAGTTCAGGATATGTATCAGTTTACCAGCTTCCTTTCATTCTACATTTTATGTTGTTAATGGCCCTAAAAAATATAACAAGGTGAGAATAATTGAATTTCTAATGAATTTTAAAATATTTTGTGGAGAATAAATTAACCTCAAAATTATTATATTAATAAAGAAAAATCCCAAAAATGGAAGTTCAATCCTAAAAGAACTATTATATAACATCATTGGCTCGACGAAAACACCTCCAGGTTCATCACATCTGATAGATGACTAAAAATATTTAACATTTTAATGGTCTAAAAATGGCCTCATAAGTGCCAAGTCCTCATATGTCGGTCACTATATTTCCTCCGTAAAATTCTTGACTCTTCATGATGGAGATACTTGTGTGATTTACATTAGTCCAATCCACAATTTATTCAATATTTCGAAATAACTATATGGAATTTCTAATACCATATATAGATTTTTTCCTTTTTCGGACTTGATTGATTCATTCTCCCCTCTAGTGTCATCATTATGACCGTTAATATTATTTTTCTTCTTTTTAGTAATTTTATTTTGAGTATCCTATTTCACAATAGATGCTATCTCATTCACTTATTAAAATTTTGTTTTCTTTTTAACTCATTTTATTCTCTCACATCATAGTTCTTAATCACCTAATAGATATTATAGTTGGCTTGATCATTAATAACTTTTATATAGTCTTCTACGATTTTTATATCAATTAGCACATGCATGATGGATAAAAATTTAACCCCTCTATAATTATAGGATTTATATCCTCTTCCATCTATACCACTATTAATTTAGTGGAGAAGTACAATATTTGAACCAAGATCAAAATGTGTTCTTTTTCCACTTCTAAGAAATATACAGTTGAGCCTATAAATTGAAGTGAAAATATTGTGGTCTTAAGTCTGTCCAGACCTATGATCATATAAGTGGTGTTTGATACGATATTATCAATCATACCTAATTTACAGAATTATTTTCAAAATTAATTCAATTCAATATAGATGGGGATTTAAAAACTACAAGTATCAAGTTTCCTATTAGATATGTCCTTTGATATAATAACCAGACACTCTCATGCGAGAGAAATGAACCAAATTTTATCTAGATTCTTCTTATTGGTAACATACCTTTTGAAGATTTTCATATAGGTAATTATATTTTTGAAAGCCTCTACAAAAGGAATATTAATTTGAAATTTTTTAAAGTCCTCATAAAATTAACCATTCTGTGCGTTGATCTTCTCTTATGCCAGTTTCTATGGAAATATTTACATCATCTTGCAATGTAGTGGTTCTTCATTTACATATTCTTTATCAAATTGTTCATTGCTATTTTTTAGATCTTATTTCTTTTATTATTTTAATTTTCTTTATTCAGAACGATCTATGGTTTTTTTTCCACCACCCAGTGAAATGGAAAGAAAATATTCATATTGATGCACTTCGGGGAATCTAGGCAGTTCTACTTATGGATTATCTCTATATAATTTTATGATTTACCTTATAATATGCTCCATATTTTTGAATGTTTCCTTTTGGTTTTTTTGATTCCTCCATTATCACATTGATTACCATGCTAATCATGGTTTTAAATGTGGCCAATACATCTTCCATGGGTTAGACATAGCTTTTTAGGGAAGGTCTTTGGGGTGGTTATTTTTGTATCCCTATGCTCTATACTAAAAACTTGGTCCATGTTTTTGTTTCTATTTTTTGTTTGAAGGCCCAAAAAATTATTTCCATGATTGTATTAAATATAATTAAATTCATCATTTCACATAATTTGGGGTTTTTCTTTCTAACCAATCATCATTTCTATCTTTTGGGTTAGTTCTTCCATCTATTACACCATCTAGTAATTCTTGTTAACCATGTGGATGCATGTGAATCATTCCCCTTCACCTTTACACTAGAATAAATTATATTTGATTTTATCTAGTAGTATGTTGCTCTCCTCTATAAATATACTCATCAACAACCCACCAAATATAGCATTTAGAATTGACTAATTTTGCTGCAAAAACAACTTACAAAACATTTCGATTAGTATTCATACCTCTATTCCCTGGATACATAATTTATAATTCATATCTCTGTGTCATTTCCATGAAGAGTATATTGATTCATTATAGAATAATCTAATGATATGTATATTGACCCATATTTCAGTCGATGTAGAAGGTGGGACAAAGTGTGTGAGAAATTTCCTTTATGACTCATCCTATGTGATTATGGAATGAGCTGAGAAAATCATAACCCAACCTTGAGTTTGATCCATTAATGAAAATATGAATTGTTGAATCCTTACCAAATCACTTGAGACATTATCTTACTGAAATTTTTTATAGAGATAGGAAAATCATACCATATGTGTGTTTAGATCTTCATGTTGCAGTCTAGTGAATTAAACAATATTTTAGGTCATCTAGATGATGGTAGGTTTATCTCAAAATGATTTTTTATAACAAGGGTGGATCCAGGATGCTTAGTTATAGTCCAATTTGTTATGGGAGATATTAATTAGTTATTGTATTCCATCTTGGTACACATTAAAGAAATCCAGAAACAAAATTGATCTATGAATGTACCATGGTCATATCTACTTTATTTTTTTATCTAATATTCAAAGGCTTTGGATAATACTCAAATATCTCTTTTTTTTCTTTTTTTCATTTGTTGTGGTTTTTCATTATTATTTTAAACCCTTATAACAAAAGCCTCAAACCTCAAATGTGAATAAATAAAATTTATAAAATAATAAAAATTAAAATTACAAACCTTAAAACTACATTGAAAATGCCGTAAAAAATGACACTACTTTTGATATATAAGTGGGTCTTCATTATTTCCCTTTGGCGATATTCAAAAAATGAAATTTATAATATGAATAAAAATTCTACTGATTAATTAATATATACTACGTTTAATGATCAAGTATGAACACATGAAACTGTTAATCGATGTATTTAGGTTAATTAAAAAATGATATATTTAATTTTAAAAGAAACAAAAAAGACATAAAATTGATAGATTTTGAAGGAGAGTTATAAAGATTGAATAATATTATGTTTGTATAATAGTTTTGAAAAGTTAGAGACAAAGGATTAAAAAATTGGTCGTTTTGAAATTAGATTTAAATGTGTATTGTTGTTTTTTATATTTTAAGGTTCAGATGCCTGTGGATAAAGAATTTAAATTTTTAATCCATGTTTTTTGTTGGAGTTGAGACAACCTAGATATAGTAGTTATGGTATCATCTCCCTAATTCTCAAATCCATCTTTTTCTCATGGACATGTAATTTAGGTCATTCTTGATTCGATTTTATCTCGATACCATTTTTATACCTGGTTACCCTAAATGGTAAAATGATGAAACCTTATTTAGGGTAAAAATTTGAACCAATAAATGCTACATTCAGATTATTTAATAAATGTTCATGATTTAAAAACATAAAAATATTGGAATTGTATTAATGAATTGTGGAAAACCACACATAAATAAAATATTGGCAAATAATCAACTACACCTTAACCCTTTGGATACTTCATCCTGGAATAATGTATGAATTTCCCCTACATCCTAGTTATGAGGGACTAATGTGGATGGATAAATAATGAAGAAATAATAATACAAATTGGTGATGAAAACTATTGAGAAACATGTATAGAGTAGTTTCTCACACCTAAAATTGTCTTGTGAATTACTCCCTAGAAACAAAAATGAAACTCTCTATTTATAAGCTTCCTTGAGGCACACATTTCATTTATGTTTTCATTAATATGGATCCATAATGATCCCCATATATTTTCTTATTTTTAATCACAACACATTAATTAAAATTTTGAGTTTTCAATGAAATACCCATCCTTCATTTGTATTTGGGTCTTTCTTGGGACTTTAATAGTGTTAATGTATATGTATCTTCATGATTTTAATGGTAAGTCTTCTGATTTTCATAACGTCCAGTAATTGACTAATTCCATTTATGTTTCAAATCTTTTATTGATTTCATGTTGTGAATCTTATGTCCCCAACCACATTTCACCTCGCTTCTTCGGTTTCGACCCCTAAGAGTGTTCCATCAACATCCAACAACATAGAAGACCATATTTTTATTTTAATAATTATATTTTTGTGTTTTTACATGTTTCACATAAACTATTACATAATGAGAAAACTGAAAGAATATAATAAATATCCAGGTAGGATTTATTCATTTAAATAAATAATGATGCATTTAAATTTCAATAATGTATGAAATAAATGAGCATATCATATCTCATTATTTAGATTCAATTTAATATCTTTTACTATTATTACAAATAATTGACCACCATTGATCATATACACCTTCAAAATGGTAAATATCAAGAGTTACCCTTTGATTCTCTTAATAATCCTTATCTTTGAATATATTTTCTATAACTATAATCTATCTCTCATATATGAATAGTTCAAAAGAACCATTGAATACTGGAGAATAATGTTTCATGAAATTATCTAATATAAACATTTCCATCCATCATCTTTGTGGTTTCTCTCTCGCAAGGATACCATGTCCATTTATTGTCTATTAACATTGATCCATCATAGAAACAAACTTCATTGTTCTAATTACTTCTCTTCTCGGTTGTAGATTTAGAAGGATATTGTCCTCTTGGTGCCTTATTACTTTAGATTCCTCATTACCGAAATGTAAAACCATTCTAAAAAGAGATATATTATATTTAAAAACGTTGTAATATTAATATTTTTCTCATGAAAACCATAAATTGGTTAATATTAAGGTTATTTAATTACATTATCATAAACTCTAAAATCACATACACAATTCCTATGACACCATCAATAAGTAAAATACCATTAACCATTGTAAATTCTTGATTATTGGTCAAGAATTTATAATTCATATATTTTTATGAACATTGTAATTTAGGGTTTTAGTGAAATATATCATATCCCTTATATAAAATACCCATATATTACAAAGTGTAAACTTCTACTTATTATCAATTTTTACTATAATATAATTTATTAAGATTATAAACAATTTCATTTAATGAAAAATCTTCAAATTTTTCATCTTGACCTAATTTGATCCCTAATCATCCTTTAATTCCTTTTAAAATAATTTAAAAACATGGGATCATCACCAAAATTTCGTTGAGGGAAATAAAAATGAATAAAAAAACTCGTTAGATTGTTTTAAAATCATGAGATAATAAAAGTGACTTTTCCTTTATGTTAATAAACATTGAGTTCAAATAATAATTTACCTATATATGAAATTTTCTTTACTTCTAAATTGTTTCTAGAGAACAATTTATAAGAAAAAAAATATTAAAAATCAAAATCATGAGGTTTTCATAGAAAACAATAATTCCAAATAAAAAAATTATCTTAAAAACATAATTAGTTATCATTAAAGGCTAAAAATAGTCCTTTAAAAAAATATATAATTAGTTTATCTATTTAAATCAAAGGATTTTAATAAAATATCATGAGAAAATATATAATATTCATATAGTTTTCTTGGAAAATCAACATAATTGATCCATTAAAAGTGGAATAACTAATATGGTACACTTCTATCATAATATTTCTACATAAAATAATCATTATCCAATGCATTGGAGTGATATATTGGGCTCACCCATCACCATAAGATATATTGGTCAAACTCTTCATCATAAAAAAATTTACAAGGATGAAATCATATAGAAAACATTTTAATATTACAACATTTCATCATAAAGCCATTGAAAAACTCTTTTGAACCCATATGAAAAACACATCGTTGAGTCAAAATATATCATCCTTATAAAAGAATTCCATACTAAAATAGGAAATACAAAGGGGTATAGTGTAAGAACTCGGACCTTATTTCTAGGTATGTTTCCTTTTTTGGTCGATTTTGAGAAAAAGATGAAGTTTTGAAGGTTGTGAAGGGGTAAACGATTGGCACACCATTGGCGCACGACCTGAACAAACCATGCTTCCAACCTAACAAACTGATCACCCTTGATAGTGGGATCTGCACGGGCTGCGCATGATTTGTCAAACCGTGCAGGAAATCCCTAAGAAATCTCTAGGTGAGACGTTGGAAACCGCATAGTTGGCACACGGTTTTCCAAACCGTGCGAGGTAACCATACAGCCACATAAAATTAGGGTTTTTAAGTCCCCGACCACTTGGGATTTCCCATTCCTCCACTTTTCTTCCTCCCACTCACGGCTCATGTTGGATTTTTGATTTTCATTGTTTGGGGGAGATCCTTGTCTCGTTTTGAAGGAAAATTTATGGGGTTTCTTGGTGGATCGAAGGCGGTTCTACATGGGTAAGTCCCTCCTCTTGGTTTCTCCTTGGTTTTCAAAAGATCCCCCCTTCCATATCTCTAGGTATTCTAGATCTACAAATGCTGCATGTATATCCAGTGTTGGGTTTTCCTTGGGTGTTGATTTTAAGGCTTATGGATGATATAGAAGGAGTTTTAGTGCGGTCTTATGTGAAACGGTTTCTCGGATTTGTTGGTGCGGTTGATTGTGGATCATTTTCGATGGAACCCTAAAGGTAGCTGGTTTGTGCCTTTTGGTTTAAGGTATTTTAATTATATGTGAAAAATCGCCAATACTCATGAATGAGGTATTGTGCGTTTACTATTTTTTACCTTGTTATGTGCCTACTTTGCTGGTGTGTGCGGGTAGAGATTAATTATAAGTGAATAGGGTTGCTTTCTATGCTTTGGAGTTGTTGCCCATGCATGTTCCACTTATGACCGTTTGGTTCTACTTAGCCTATTAGGCTGCTTTTTTGTATCCATGCCTAGTATTGTATGATGGAGTGATATTGTTTATCTGACATAATGATATTCTGTAGACTGCTAGCCAAGTAGTTCTTGAGGTTTAATTTGGCCGATACGCATTGATATACATGCCTGACATGCACAAGTCCTTGATAACTAGGTGTAGTAGACCATATGGATAATTGATGTAAAGGCTTCTCCAGAGTGTCTTCATAATTATACGATGCTAGACCCTGGGGAAAATTGATGTTGAGTGCTTCCCTAGAGTGTTTTTAGTTCCTTGACGTGGGCCATAGGGGTAATTGAAATTGAGTGCATCCCCAGAGAGCCTTTAGTACGATACGAGACTATAGGGGGAATTGATGGTGAGTGCTTCCCCAGAGAGTCTATGCTTAAGCTAAACCATAAGGGTTATACTGATTGTGCCGCCCAGAGGGTTGCTTGAACTTGTTAGGTAGGACTAGAGGGGATAGGTTGTGGGAACATCCCAGAGGGTTACCTGTTTGTTAGATTCATTCTTGTATCTGATAGGTAGGACTAGAGGGGATAGGCTGTGAGTACTTTCCAAGGGGGGTACCTATTGTGATTATCTGATTTTTTTATTTGTTTCTTGATATTTGGACTATGGATTGTTTACTGCTGAGTACTTCCTTTTCAGTTGTTTTTGTACTTTACCTTGCTTATATATTCACTTAATGTTAGGCATAGATCTTGTGGTGGTTACCTACTGGGATTCATCTCACACCCTATTTGGGCCATTCCTTAGGGCCCAAACAGACTATGTTGTTGCAGGTGTAGATATGGGAAAGAGCCCTTCTAATTCAGGTACTTGATTACGTTGGAGCTTGAGAGCATGAGACCAAGCTATGGAATGTGATGCTGAGGAGTTTATCTGCTTTATTTTTAACTTTGGTTTAGTGATGTTGTATCCCAACATTGTGACTTGTTTTTCTGTTTTCCTAGCCATATATGTACAATGAATCACGTTATAAATATGTGGCCCATTTATTTTTATCACTTTAGTCTTCCGTTGTTTACTATTGTTGGATATTATTGCTTCCTCTATTGTATATTTGTCTGTCTTTTTCTATGTTACTCTACCAATGAGGGAAAATTTGCCCCACTATCACACCCAATACCATCACTACTAGTCGGTAGCCTCTGGCATTCTTGGAAAAGCGCTTGAGGCCTTGTGACCAACCGAGTACGGGGCGCCTCTAGGTGGCTTCCAGAACTAGGATGTTACAAAGTGGTATCAGAGGATCTATTTTCTATTGAAATACTATTTGGAGCCTATAGACAGGGATAGGATGGAATAATTACTTGGTTATAAGCTATTCCGGAGAGCAGCTAACCTGTGTACAGGGAAAATCCATACTACTACGTTTATAGCAATTTTTCTGGTCTGAAATTTCTGAGTAGATTTCATTTCAACACTGGGTGATTCACATGATATGTGCTAATACTGTTATTGTTATTGCAGTTCTATTTTTGCCGCAACCCGATGAGATGAGGGTATTCCATCTCATATATCATATAGGCACTTGCTAGAAATCACATGTCATGCATTCTTTCCATGTCGTCTAGGATAAATTATCAATTGCATGTTGTTGTGATAGACGTTGTGTAGAATATTCATGTTGTTGTGATAGATGCCTTAATAAAATTATCTGCTTTTGTTAGAGCATTGATTGTGTAAGGTTTTGTTTGAATGAGCAGCAAATTTTGGTTCTTAAGGTGTTATGGGCCCTCATGGACTAAAACATGGGGGATGAATGACTTTTTTACCTTTTTTACAACATGTGTAATTTTCCAAGAATTGATTCGTGGGGAGTATGGGCCCTTGCAGATCAGAATTTGGCACTTTCAATGTTCGTTTCAGTGTTGCTCTGGGTTCTGGAGTACTTTCTAAGGCTTAATTTTCGTAAAAACCCAGAATGATTGCCATGTTGTTTTGACTACACGACATCTGTTCTTTTTTTAGAAGAAACCGTATTTCCTAAGTACACATCGTGTACTCTTTGTACACACCGTGTACTCCTATGTTTCAGTCCCTGTAAATCCTGATCTAAGGTGTGCGCTTGACCTTGTAGATTCATGCCACCGAGACGTCCTCCGGCTGTCCTCCAGTTACATGGTAGTGATCAGACGTCGGATATGGCTGATCATGGACTTCCAGCATATCCTCCTGTTATGTCAGTCTTGGCACAAGATGTTATACCTTTTACCAGTGTAGATGCAAAATTCAAGGAAGGCTTCATGAGGATGATGCAGATCTTTCAGGGAGCGCTGCCTCCCGCCCCAACAATGGCTGATCTGACGTGGGCCTTCCAGCAACAACATCTGTCCTCTTTTTTAGGGGAAAGAGGACCTTAGGCTGTAGAGTCATGGCTAGAATCCATGATGACGATCATTTATCATCTGAAGGTGCCTCTAGAGAGGAGTTTCAAGATCTCTACCTATATTCTATGAGATTCCACCAAGAGATGGTGGGAAGTGATCTCACACATGGGTCAGCAGTAGGTTATGCTTGGAAGGAGTTCCAACACATATTCTATGACTACATATACCCGGAGACCTTGATGGATGACCGATCCCTAGAGTTCATGAGTTTGGAGGAGGGTACTCTTTCTGTCGTGGAGTATTCTTCTCGTTTCACCGAGATTCCGAATTTTACACCCTTCCTGGGAGGATATGGGTTATTCCTGGCAAGGATGTTTGAGGATGGCCTTAGACAAGACATCCGATCTCATGTGAATATCCTCAGGTTGACTTCCATTGCTTCCATCATCAACCAGGCACTGATAACAGATAGGAATATGAGGGAATCTAGAGTTGTGAGATAGGGAATCTCCACATCTATATTTAGTGTTCCTTGTATTGACAGCAGGAAGTGCCGCATGCACTCTTCGTACGGTCATCCAAGGAGGCGAGACACATCTTCTGGTAGCCAGGTGGTATGCTACCAGTGCGGGAAGAGTGGGAATATGAGGCCGTAGTGACAGAGACCCAGTGGAGTGTCGATCTTGAGGAATGATGGGTCACATTCAGCTCTTCTATCAGGTCTTCTCATCAACTGCTGGTGACATGGATTCTTCTATGACTCCTCGTACAAGAGCAGCTCTAGTAGTTTCTCACAAGTCATGGAACTGGAGTTCTTCTAGACATTCAGGCTGAGGTGGAGGTTAGGACCGCAGTGTTCATTCACCAGGCTACTAGAGACGGTAGGGTGGATCCACTAAGAGTAGTCAGGCAGGGTCATAGGGCCGCAAATCTGGCCAAACATTTTCAGTGGAGCACACCCTTTATGAGCAGGATCCTAACCCCTCTACAGTTCAAGGTACAATCCTAGTACCCTCGGTTCTATCTTCAGATAATTTTGATACTGGTGCTTCACATATCATTATATCTATTTCTATCTTGGATATCCTTGGGCTCTGTATCTTTTCATCTGCTCAGGTATTGATGCTAGACACTCCATTGGGGAAAAGAACATCTTGTGTACGTTTGTGCAAGGAGTTCCCTCTTGAGGTTGGTGGATGTCACTTCCTTTGGGTTCTTTATGTTCTTGATATGACATGAAATCATTTCATTCTAGGAATAGACTGCCTAGTTTTCTTCCAGGTAGTCGTTGACTGCTACTGCCGAAGGGTGAGTTTTAAATCACCCGAGGGTGGATCTTTTCTTCATAAGGGCGAGTGGGATGTGAAGGCGAGTAGTGGGGGACCAGAGAATCATGGGTTAGGAGAAGTTATAGCCCATATTGTTAGTATTTATCTAGAGACCAGGGGACTTCATAGTTAGACTTTCCTCCTGTGGTGGAAAGTTTCTGAGATGTCCTTCTAGAGGACTTTTTAGGATTACCTCCGGAGCGTGCGGTAGACTTTTCTATTGAGATTGTGCCAGGAGTGGCAGCAATGTCTATTCCTCTTTATAGGATGGCTACACCTGAGTTGTAGGAGCTAAAGAAATAGTTGTAGGAGTTGGAGGAAAAGGGTTTCATCGAACCCAGTACTTAACCTTGGGGTTCGCCTATCCTGTTTGCGAAGAAGGCAGACAATACTCTTAGGCATTGCGTGGATTATCAGAAGATGAACCAGTTGATGGTCAAGAACCGATATCCTTTTACTAGGATTGATGATCTCTTTGATCCTCTTCGAGGATCTTAGGTGTTCATGAAGATTGACTTGAGGTCCAATTACATTCATTTCGATGTTAGACCATCTGATATACCTCTCATAGCTTTTTAGGTAAGGTATGGTCTATACGAGTATACGGTTATGTTGTTCGGTCTCACGAATGTGCCTATAGTTTTCATGGTACTGATTAACCAATTGTTCCATCCATAATTGTATTCCTTCGTGGTGGTTTTCATAGATGACATCTTGGTTTAATCTCACACTCGACACGACCATGCTACCCATCTTCAGATCGTTCTGTGTACATTGAGAGAGCATCATTTATATGTTATGATCTCGAAATACCACTTTTGGATGGATCCGATTTTCTTCTTGGGTCATGTTATCTCAAAGATAGGAGTATCAGTAGACCCAAAAAAATTTAGATCTATAGTTTTCTAGGAGAATCCGAAGAACGTCTTTGAGGTGCAGAGTTTTCTAGGGATGGCTGGATACTACAGATGTTTCATACAAGACATTTCACGAAAGGAACCACCACTGATAGGTCTAACTAAGAAGGGTGAGAAGTTCTTATGTTCAGAATCTTACGAGTTAGCCATTTAGGAGATGAAAGGGAGGATGACTTCGTCACTAATACTAGTCTTGCCGGAGATGGGGAAGAGTTACACTGTTAATTGTGATGCTTCAGGTATCGGGCTGGGAGTTGTGCGTAGGCAGGGAGTTGGAGTCATTGCATATGGGTCTCGGCAGTTGAGGCCACATGAGAGGAATTTCCCAATGCATGATCTGGAGTTGGAATCTTCCGTTCATGCCTTGCAATGTTGGAGAAATTATCTCCTAGGATATCATTTTGTGGTTTTCACTAAACACAAAAGACTCAAGTACATCGTCACTTAGCATAATCTGAATTTGAGACAGCGAAGGTGGGTCGATTATCTTCAGTCCTTTCACTTTGACCTTGCCTATACGCTTGGTAAAGGCAACGTATTGGCTGATGCGTTGAGCAGGAGAACTCAGATGAAGGTAGTTCAGGAGGCCAGCAGTCAGTGAAAGCTTATGGCTCTATTCTCTGAGATGCATTTGGAGGTTCATGACAGGCAAGGGCAGATGTTTCTGTCTTCAGTAGTTGATACCTCTACTCTTCTTGATTAGGTACGGATGATGATGTTATCAGACTCGGAATGCATAGTCCTACGGGAGAGTATGTCAAGAGAGAAACCTTTTCCTGGATAGGAAGTAGGAGACGATGATATCTTGCATTTCCAAGGAAGGGTATGGGTGATAGCAGACATACGCGAGGAGCTGATGTATGATTTTCATTCTGTAGTTTGGGCAGTTCATCCTGGCGTCACCAAGATGTATCATGATCTACACCGCCAACATTGGTGGACATGTATGAAGAGAGATGTTTCTGGTTTTTTCCTGAGGTTTTCTAGTTATTACCATGTGAAATCAGAGAATCAGTGACCAGAAGGAATTTTGCAGCAGATACCAATTCCGTAGTGGAAGTGGATCGATGTTGCGATGGACTTCATGACCTATTTGCTGACGTCGCCTCGAGGGAATGATGTTGTTTTGGTTGTCATAGATAAGCTTATGAAGGTTTCTCAATTCCTTTCGATCAAGGATACCTTCATTGTTTATGAGTTGGTGTGGTTGTACATCTGAGAGATTATATGTATTAATGGATTTCCACACTCTATTGTTTCAGACAGGGATGCGTGTTTTACTTCTTGGGTCTGGCAGGGGCTTTAGAAGGCTTTGGGTATACAGGTACTTTTGTGTACAACATAACATCCCCAGATAGATGGCCAGTCCGAGTGTACGATTCTGGTTCTTGAAGATATGCTCCAATCATGAATTCTAGACTTTGGAGGTAATTGGGATAAGTATGTATCTCTTGTAGAATTTTCCTACAATAATAGTTTTCATGAAACTATTTAGATGTCACCTTATGAGGATTTTTACAGCAGGCTATCCCGATCAACCTTATGTTGGCAGGAGGTAGGAGAGACAGCTTTTCTGGGACCTCGTCTTTTTCAAGAGACCACAAAGTAGATAGAGTTAATTCGAAAGTGGATAGATACTGCACAGTCTCTGTAGAAGTCCTATGATAATCATTGGAGACGACATTTGTTGTTCTAGGACATGGATCAGGGTTTACTATATGTCACACTGAGGATGGGTCATAGTGGGATTTTATAGTAGGGTAAGCTTTCACTGAGGTACGTCGGGCTATTTGAGGTGTTTGGGAGAGTTGTGTCGGTTGCCTATCAGTTGAAGTTACTGCAGAGGTACCGGGATATGCATGATGTTTTCCAAATTTCTCAGCTCCGATGTTACATTTCAGACTCGTCTCACGGATTTCAACCCGAGGAGGTTGAGATCGAGGTGGATGCATCATTTGAGGAGAATCCTATCCATATTGTCGATCGCAGTACAAAGGTTCTCCAAGGCCGATCTGTTCCACTGGAACGGGTTCAATAGTAGTACGGGCAGGTACAAGATGAGACTTGGGAGAGGGAGGCCGATGTACGAGCATAGTGTCCAGAGCTGTTAGGGGATTCTTTTTCTACGCCGCGCTAGGGAAATTCGCGGATGAATTTCTTTAAGTGGGGAAGTTTGTAGGAACCCAGACCTTCTTTTTATCTTGGTTTTCCTTTTTTTGGTCATTTTTAAGAAAAAGAGGGAGTTTTGGAGGCTGTACAGGGGCGCACGGTTGTCACATGGTTGGCACATGTCATGAACAAACCGTCCAGCCAGCCCAGGAAACTGAGCACCAATGACAGTGGGCTCCACATGGGCTGCACATGGTTTTTCAAACCATGTGGGCAAGCCGTGAAAAATCTCAGGGTGATATAGTGACAATCGCACAATTTGTGAACGGTTTTCCACACCATGTGAGGTAACCGTGCTTCCACATAAAATTAGGGGTTTTATGTTCCGGGCCACTCGGGATTTCTCATTCCTCCAACTTTCTTCCTCCCACTCATGGCTCATGCGGGAGTTGAAATTTTCAGAGGTTGGGGGAGCTCTTTTGATATTTTTGGTGGAAAATAGAAGGGGTTTCTTTTTTGATCAAAGGTAGTTCTTCCTAGGTAAGTCCCTCCTCTTTGTTTATCCTTATTTCTAGATGTTTTCTTCCCTTTCTCTAGGTTTTCTAAATCTACATTTTTTACATGTAGATCTAGTGTAGGGTTTGACATGGGTGTTGATTTTAAGTCTTATGGATTATTATGAAGAAGTTTTAGAGTGGTCTTCCATGAAGCGGTTGCCCGAATTTGTGGGTGCGGTTGATTGTGGATCGTTTTCTCCCGGATCCTAAAGGAAGGTGATTTTTTCCTTTCATTTTAAGGTATTTGAATTTTATGTGCAAAATTGCCAATACCAATGAATGGGGTATTGTGTGTTTACATTTTTTTACCCTGTTAATTGTTTTCTTTGATGGTGTGTGCGAGTATAGATTATTTTTATGTGAATAGGGTTGTTTTCTATGATTTGTAAGTGTTTCCCATACATGTTATGCTTATGACTGTTTGGTTCTACTTTTCCTTTTAGGTTTCTTTTTTGTTTCCATTCCTTGTATTGTAGGATAGAGTTATATTGTTTATTTGACATGCTGATATACTGTAGAATGGTGGCCAAGTAGTTTTTGAGGATTACATTGGCCGATATGAGTTTCTATACTTGCTTTACTTACATAGGGACGTGAGAACTTGGTGTAGTAGACCATAGGAATAATTGACGTATAGGCTTTTCCATAGTGTCTTTATAATTATACGATGCGAGACCACAAGGGGAATTGACATTAGGTGCTTCCTAATGGAGTTTTTTGTTCCTCGACACAGGCCATAGGGGGAATTTACATTGAGCGCTTCCCTAGAGAACCTTTACTACGATATGAGACTACAGAGGGAATTAACGGTGAGTGCTTCCCCGAAGAGTCTAGGCTTAAGCAGAACCATGAGGGTTAGACTGAATGTGCTTCCTAGAGGGTTGTGTGTACTTGTTGGGTAGGACCAAAGGAAATAGGTTGTGGGGGAATTCCCATAGGGTTACAAGTTTGTTAGCTTCTTAATTGTATCTGATAGGTATGAACAAAGGGGATAGGGTGTGAGTACTTCCCAGAGGGTTACCTGTTGTGATTATCTTCTTTGTTTAGTTGTTTATTGATATGTGGACTATGGATTTTTTACTGCTGAGTACTTATTGTTCCCTGCATTCTGTACTTTACCTGCCATATATATTCACGGACTGTTAGAAACAGATCTGGTGGGGGTTTCCTGCTGGGATTCCTCTCACACCCAGTTTGGGCCTTTCTTTTGGGCCAAACAGACTATGTTGTTGCAAGTATAGATAAGTGCAAGAACCTTTATACATCAGGTACTTGATTGCATTAGATCTAGAGAAAATGGGACCAAGCGGTGGCTTGTGATGCTGAGGAGTTTATCTTCTTTCTTTTACAGTTTTTTTTTACTATTGTATCCCATCATTGTGAATTATTTGGCTGGTTTCCTAAACATATATGTACAATGCATCACAATATATATATGTGATCCGATTGTTTTTCATTTCAGCCTTCCATTGTTTACTGTTGTTGGATATTACTACTTCGTCTATTGTATATTTTTTGTCTTCCGCTGTGTTACTCTGCCAACGAGGGAATATTTTCCCCACTATTACACCCAAGGCCCACACTGCTAGTCAGCAGCCTCTGGAATTTGGGTAAATGAACTTGAGGCCATGTGACCAACCGAGTATGGGGACCCTCTAGGTGGATTCCAGAACTGGGATGTTACATTGAGGGTTTTTAATTGATGAGAAAACTGATGATTTTGAAGTAAATCATAAAATAAGGGTTGTAGAGGTGATAAATTCTAATGATATTTTTTATGTTAAAATAGAACATTAATTTTATCCTTGGTAATGAACATCATAATGATCTATAGAACGTTATATATGATAACCTTTGTAAGATTGTCAAATGTTCCTTTCTAATTAATTCATGTACATATAAATATATCAATAAAACAATTTAAAAAATATATAGACTTAGAATAAAAATATTTAGCAAATAATTCATTATAATAATTAAAAATAATGTTTTTAAGGAATTGTGTTTCTTACCTCATGTCTAACTTGTGACATATGTTCTTTACCATCATCTTATTTGGAAAACCATATTATATTTATACCTAGATGCATAATATGTTGGTTTCATGATAAAAATTGGGCCTATATGCATTATTGTGGATGTATATAATGGACTTGGTTAAGTCCTAGCTAGGATATAATGAGTAAAATGTGTGAGGAAGATATGAGAAGATGTTCATTTATTAAATGGGTTAAGGGGTGTTCCTAGAGTATCATGATGTATTAAATTATTATAAATATTTTTTTTGGAAAAAATGTATCCACATTGGTATAATTTATAGATATTATTAGGATTAAATGGAATCCACTAAACAAAAAATGGACATGTTTAGGTAATTTTTTCACCTTTATCTCTATGTTTTAACCCTCCATTAACCCTTTTGATGATTTCCATGATATCAAAGATTATTATTTATTTGTGGTTTAAAATGTAAATATAAAAGTAATGTTAACACATAAATGATCCATGTTCTATATTTCCAACCATATTTCATTCCCTTGACTGAATATATGATTTTTATAAATTTTAGATCATTTAATAATATATTATTTATTGTAATATTTCATTAATAACATTTTTTGAACTATTCATTTAATTTTACAATAATTTCATGATGAAAACAATGGAATTAAAATATAAACCATTCAAAAAAAATATGTTATTATTTAATTTTAAATTTTTCATACACCATAAATCACTAAAAAAGAATACTTTTAGATTTTTTCAATTCATTTAATTGATTTTTCTACTGCTTGCACAAGCACATTGTCAGTTTATCACAAGTATATGAGGAAATAATTTCATCACAAAAAAATTTAAAAAAAACTAAAATGATAAAAATTCCATTATATTTTACATAAAAACCTAAAACTAGACACATTTTATTTTTATCCAAAGAAAAAAATATTATACACATTTAAATAAAGAGTGTTCCATTGTTGAATTTATCTTTTACTTAAAAATTATAAAAGTACCTTCAAAAATAAATATAAAAAAGTTATATTTTTAATTTTCAGATTTTTATCGATTAAATATACTCATCCAATGAAATAAGGGAATTTTTTTGAATTAATTTAACACCTCACCATATTAGAGTGAACCCTATTTAAAAAAAGTAGATTTAGAGTGGTAACAAAATTTACTATGTTTACTATTTTTAATTAATAAAAATAAAATATACTATTAACAACATTTGGAACTCGAGATTCCAAATATATAATAATATTTTTAAGATGTTTTTTCTAAAACAAGGATGTTTTTATTTAAAATTAAACCCAAAAAAATGAAATGAAAATAGTTATTAGACAATTAAATTTCAATTTATAAAAATTGTTTTTATAGAAATTCAAGTATAAAGTAAATTTTATTTATTAATAAAATTTATCTGATGGAATTTAAAAAAAATAAAAAAAATAATCTGAATTCGTAAATACATGAACAGAAAATATTTATTTGAATAAAAATGTGTATTTTTCAATATTCATTGAAAAATAAAAAAAATAACAAAAATACATCATAAGATAATTTTTACATGATGAATTTCAAAATGATATAAGTTTTCCATTTTTAGATTCTATTTACGGGAAATATAAAATTTTAAAAATATATATATAATCCATGAAAACCGAATATGGTTAAAACTAGTGTTTTTTCTTCTTGAATATAAAATTTCATAATATCATTATATTGAATAAAATTCTATAAAATCTAATTAATGAATGTAAATAAGGCATAAAAATGTATTATTTCTACATTACCTAGGTTTTTAACACATGTTTCTTTTACAATCAATCATATAGTGATGTTTTAATATAATATCTCTTAATTTTTAGTCTAGTTCAGGTGGTAGTGGATTCATATTCAACATCTCTAAGGACCCTACCATGTAGGAATAAGAATAATGAATTTTGTACTGTAACCAAGATATGGAAATCAGAATCTTAATAAGTGCAGTGGTGGTAAGACCATCATTAGTAAAGGTAAGTATAAGATTATATGGGACATAAAAAGCTTCAATAATCCCCTATTGTACAAAAAGGGACATTATAATGATTTTCCATAAATTATAATCATTTCCAGCAACAACTTTTTTTTAATACTTAGTTGATGTTTTTTTCTAATGGAACTAATTCTGATCTTTTCAGGACAATGTTGAGGCGTATTCCCCCATGAAATAGACATGGATCAAAAAATAATCAACTCGGTTCAATGAATTTTTTTATAATGAATATGTTATGATGATTAAAGTGACCAAAATTTCAAAAAAAATAATGAATATTTTGGTTTCGAGTGAGGATGGGAGTCGTAATAAAAACAGAATCCTAATTAAAATGAATGAATATGCATGAATATAGTAAAGTTAAACACATAGATTTATTGTGTTTTATCATATTTGAGACCTAATTTCCCATCAATAACCCCAACCATACATGAACCTGATATTTATTAAGCTCAAAATGAAAACATTAAACGATATAGTGTAGGATGTAATCAGTGAAAAAAATAACATCAAATTATAGGTCACAGAAGACCATCACCCAAAAAACAATGTAGTTGCACAGTTTCCTAGAAAAAAAAGGGATAAAAAAATAAATTTGAACATAATTATATTTTTTACAATTATGAATTCATGTAAAATAAATGTAATGAGAAATTAATCTGATAATTTCAATATGAAAATCAATGTTCCCATGAGTATTAATAAATTTTTAGTTTTTATATTTTTTTAGTATCATATATAATTTAGATCAACAAGAATAAGGGAACAATGAAGAACACATTATAGTATTGTTCACTAACAGTGTTCTTCTAACATGTCTAGTAGATATTTTTTTATTTTAACTATTCATTCATTGTATGTAGTCTCCCTATAACCTTACATTTATCTATAATGATATTTCTATATAATTTTCCTATGTGAGTTGTAACAAATTCATTAAAAAGTGGGATTTAGAAATAGTTGACCCTAAATAATATTGGGTAACACATTTTTTTATTTATTTTTTATAATATCTTTATAATTAAAAAATATTATTTTCTTGATTGATGGTTTTTATTATTATTATTTTTTAGTTTTGTTTTAAAAAATTTCTCATTGTAAAATATTATATTTCCATTTTATCTTTATTTTTTTATTCAAAAGAATACATAGTTTTATCATACAATAATTCAATATCCATTATCTCTAAAAAAAATCTAATTCCCATCACCTCCACAAAATCTAATACCCAATAATATATCTTAATCAAAACCAATTCTATAAGATAATGATCTATTTTCCTCACTAGATACTTCTATTTCAATAGAATTATGTATAAAGATTCTTATAAATCCACATCCCTGCATCCCTACCCATACATCAACTTGGAATCTCCCCTCTACCACCCCCTATGACCTCTCCCTCTCACCCCTCTTCCACCTTTGCCTCTTCCTTTACCTTTCACATCTGCCCCCACCTTTTTCCTCCTACTCAGACTCTCTTATCACCTCTGACTCTTCCTCCACCAATTTCCTTCATAGAAAATCTTTCATGTTATCATCAGAATAAAACCTCTCACCTCCTCCCATCACTTTTGATCTTAGATCCACATCCATTTTAAATTCTAGTTTTGTAGTATTATTTTATTGGCATACCTGTTTCAGTAAATAAATAGTATTCACTCATTTTTTCACTATCATTTAGTCATCATTATTGAAATAATATTTTTTCCTCTGATTGGCATCTCTCTATTATGGACTTCTACCGTTCCTCCACTTATATACACAACTATCCCCTCTCAATCTACCTCAAAGTCACTACCGTTATGAGAGAAAACTACATTATCTTCCCATAATATAAACATTTCAGTGTATAGAAAACATTCTTCTCGTCAAAGGCCTCTTAAATCGCAATAGGGATTTCCATGGATCTATATGGATGGTGTCACATGATAATGGTTAAATTCAAATTGTATCAATTTTCACATTTACATAGGTTTCATATCCTTTAAATTATACAATAAATATCATTTTTAATCTGGATTCATTATTTATTTTGTTTTGTTTTGATCTATTAACCACTTGAACTCATTGTATACTAATATTATCAACCAAAACAGATAGTGAGAAATTTGAATTTGTTGAAAAAATAACCATTTTCAACATCTTGAAATTTACTATGTGTGTGTGTGTATGATCTTTCCTTAATATTTGACCTCTTTTTCTTTTCCATTCATATTCTAATTCCTTTCATCCCTATGTGAATAAATAGCGATATTTTATTCTCATCACAATGGAGAAGGACCTAAATAACCATTTAATATTATGACTAGTTTAACTCTTGATAGAATATTAGAATGGATCTAAAGTATAGTGACCAGTAATAATTCATGGAAACATCTAATAGATCATCTTGATTTTGGTTGATATCATGAAATGCATTCTAATTGTGGATGCAAAATCATGCAGTGCTCTTTATTTTCATTCCCTGGCCTACTATTGTACTGGATCATTAGCCACACATACTTCTTTCCATCAAGATAAATTTCATTTCCTATATCACCATTACTTATATAGAGTAATCCATAGAATTATGATCAGGTATTGTAACATATGATGATTTTATATATTTTTCCAGGTGCTAAATCAATGAGTCAATTCAATTAAACAATTTCATCCATTTTATAATAAATATAAATCATTCCATAATGAAAATTATATTCCACTTTATTATTCTAAATTTTAACGATTTTCTATGGGTTTAAGATGTAAATTTATGTAAATTTATTCTAATTATATTTTTTAAAAATTCGTTTCGATTTTTTTTAATCTTTTTAATGGCCCACTAATTATTCTATGTCAGGAGTTTGAATATTTTTTACATTTACCAATTTTTTTGTCATTTTATAAAATTTAAAAAATATCCATGAAGGATTATTGAGAAATACAACTGACTACATTACTAGTCATCATATTATTTCTTTATTACATTTTGATACTTCCATACTATTTTTATATGGCTATAAAGCATAATTGGAGATAATTTGATACAAATATTTTGTTAGTATTTTCTTTATTGGTGTAATTTTTCTAGATGTCATTTCATCTTAAAATCATTTTTATATTGGATTGTAATTGAAATTTTATTGATTTCATACCATTAAGTATTTGAGAAAATAGCATAGCAGTCTCAAGGGCAGTAATAAAAAATTTATTAAGTCGAATAATTTATAAGAAGTTATATATTTTTTGTAGTGGGGCCAAAATTAGGGAATCCAAAAGGAGGTAATAATCAATTTCACAAACATGTGAAATAATCCTTCCATGTTTTTTAAAATTTATTGAATTCATGTGAACTATTTATTATTAATTTATTTACATTATAATTCAATTTTCATTTCTGAGACTGATATGTCAACATTTCATTATGGCGAATGATGTTGGTTTTAATAATATATCAGCAAATACTTATTAGTATGTGATTCATATATCACACATGAAATTCTTTTCACATTGGGATTCTTCACTCAAGTATCTTTTTTAACATTATTATCGAGGTAACAGTTCATTATAAAAGACCACATTATATAATAATATATTTTATAATCATTTTATATATCCACTTTTTAGTATACTAATTATATATATATATAGTTTATATTATTCTATATCATAGAATGTATTCATATTAAAATTTTTCTACTTTTATATTTATATTACTTATTCATCCTATCAAAATTTTATATTGTATATAGAATTATACTCATATTGTGAAGGTCTTTTCGCCCTGGATGTTATTTGAAACCGAAGTAAATACAGGGTATGATGGATTTATTATACAAAATTTATATTAAAAAGGTTTTTTATTTTTTTATTTTATAATATGTTATATATTAACATTTTTGGATACAATAATTATGTTATACTTACTATCAAATCATTAAAAATATTTCTCATGTGAATTATAATTTTCAAGCCACTTCTATAGAAAAGAGATTTCTCAAATGATTAACAGGGATGCACGAAAAGTACACTAACCATATATGTTTTTTGACAATGTATATCAATCACATTTTACACCATAACATTTTCCATGACTGATAGATTTTAGTTTTTTCACATTTTATGGTTTTTCTATTTCTCTTTGATTACTATTTCATTATTTGGGTTTTCTAATGCCCAATTAAGTAATTATTATTTCTGAAATATTACTATTATTTTTATTTTTTCTATCAAATGTTTCTTTCTATACTATTTCTTCTCATATATACCATTAAAATAAATATTTAATTTAAAAATTAATTTAAATGTACTAGTATTATTATGAACTATATACATTAAGTGGAACATATTGTTTTTTTCTTTTCATTACTTCTCTCATATTTGTAATTAATTTTATTATTTATAGAGATATATATATCATGATTTTTACCATGAAATATTTATTGAAATTTAATTATTTATTAGTGATTTTGATCTTGGAACATTAACATATAATAATATTAAAAACAATTGACTCTATTAATTTACTCATTATCTTTGATATACCAAAATATTCTAATTGGATATGTTCAAATGTTTCCTTCAACTATAATGTATTACTATTAAAAGATCTTGTTCTATTATTTCCATGCATTAAATATTATTTATTCTTTTATTTAATTCTTTTCCTATATTACATCATTATAAAATATTTATGATAATGGATACATTGATTTAACACCTCTAACTTCAAGCTATAAATAAAATATATTAAGCTGATTTTCGATTACAATATATATATATAATAAAGACCAAAAGGAATGAGTATGTGATATTTAAATTTTTTAGTATCTTCCCCTGATTGTATTTTACCAAAATCTAGAAAAATACTTTTTTATAATAAAAACACTATGATTTTTTGTTATACCATCATGTATTTCAATTTATCCCCATCTACGTGCCATGAATTCTTAGGTATATATTAATTAAAAAATAGTTTCATATTTATTTATATTATTATTATTATTCAAAATTATTTTCATTTATTTTGTGATAGTACCTACCATGGTAGGTAGTTTTAATGATAATTAAGGTCATTTGGACCCATGAAACTATGCCTAATTAGGTGATCTAAAACCTATGTATACTACCAAGAAGATCCATTTTATATTCTTCCCAATTAAACATATAAAACTATCCCATTATAATTGATTTCTTTCAACCATACATTGTAATATACTAAGGTTCCATCTAGTAATTGATTCAACCATGGATATTCCACATTCGAGGATATCAAAAAACAGTTTAGTAGAGAAATATTCATCAAGAAGTACAGGATGTTCAAGAATGACTAATTGAAATTCTGTATATATGTGTTTGTGTGTGTGTGAGTTTACCTAGATTGTAAAGTACAAATTTTATGATATCATGTTTTCATATGGGGTAATTATCTTTTATTTTGATTTAAAATAATAATTATGGAATAATGTGAATACCCTTTGAGGTCATAGTGGAATAAGGGGTGTCTGGGGCTTGTTTTATTTCTGGATCTCATCTTTCTGTCAAATCAGGACAGACTGTATCGTTAGTAGGAATCATGTAGGGAAGGTTTCATGATTACTACTAACCATGTGAGGCAATAAAATTGAGTTCTACATGCCACATTGTTTGAGGAAACCATTTGTATGGAGGTTCACAACTGTGTCAGGAAGCAACAATTTTTAGTGGATCCAAATCACACAATTCTTACTAAATTTGGTAAATCATGGCAGTTAACCACGCAATCCGGTAATTTGATGAATATTATACATTTTCCACTAAAACCCCTTTTAAATATAGAACCATATTTCATTTATCCTATACGTATATAAGTACACCATTGAAGATCTTTTTTAAGCCAAATTGAAGGCTTGACCACCAATTCTCCATACGATCTGGTAATAGATTGCTGATTGTTTCATTGGATCCTTTCCATTGACTACTCAATTCATTTAATGTTGATATTCGTTTAACATCATATCAAAGAATCTATCTAGGGAATTCTAATATGACCTATTTTCATGATTTTTTATTGTTCATTGTTTTTCTTGAAATCTGAGTCAAATAAAGAACTGATACTAGATGAGAACTCTACTATGGACATACGGTAGGTTGTATCATTCTTTCCCTTAATTTCACAGTGTTTATATCTATGTTGTTTTGTTGTACACCCAATTTTCTATGTGATGTACTTAAAATTTAATTCATTTTTCAATTAAAATTTGATAGATTATACCTATGTAATTAACAAAAACATTTGAAAATTGATTAATGTTTATGAACCTTGAATTTGAACCACCCCTTGGGTGTGTTGTTTAGTTAATTGGACCACCATGGATGGAATGTGAATTCATCAATTTTAATGTTTGTTATTGCCCCTTTACATGGGATGCTAAATGATAAATTTTAATTGTATATAAAACGTTAACATTAACTGATTAATGGAAGGGAATGGATGACAATTTCCCAATGCAATGGCCATGTATTTTCTTTCTTAAGAACACATTTCTACTTATAATGAAACTCCCACATGAGATAATAATTAGGCTATGTCTATTATGCTTATCTGTTTCCTTGAGAAACATTTTTAGTGGGATTTAATTGAAATTATCACAGGGATGAACCTTGAAATATTTAAATGAATTTGATTAAATGTTATTATATGCATTGGGTGACATGTGTTCATATATAATTTCCATGGATGGAATCTTTTGGCTATTAACATACATACGCCTGAGTGACACTTGGACTCCTTAGATGACTTCCAAGGAAATATTGTATGATGGAATATCATCGTACACCCATGAGATACTTGGAATACTTTTGGATTTCCAAGGAAGTGCTTGGAGGGTTGTCAATTATAAACTCTATTGCTGAAAATTGGACATACATAGTAGGGCTCCAAGGATGGACTCATAGAATGATAATGTTATACCACCCCTAGAGAAATACCTGGATTCCAATGTGGAATTACTAGGAGTGTATTATAAGGATTTTTGTTCATGTTATTCCTTCAGCAATAACAAGATTTCAAATAAGGAATACTGGGGAAGAGATCAGGTTATTAATTTATTAATTATGAAATTATTTATATGAAATGTCTTCTAAGAAAATGAACAATATTTTATTTGGTCAGTGTCTTATACCACATTGATGTCCTGGTTAGGTAGAAATTGATCTACACCATTACATGGGACATTGGGCTATGTGCTAAGTTGAAATACATAATTAAGAATTGATTCAGGATTGACTGATAATTTGGAGAGTTTTTAGCTATGTCAAATATAGGTAGCATAGGACAGGTGTCCATGGGAAGCTGGTCCTTTTTGGGTTGTTTTACATACACACACAATTTACATATTAAATTATAGAATCAAACATTTATTATTAAATATTAATAGACTAGATGGAATTATACACTTTTGGTGGTTGCCTACTAATATTTATCTCACACCCTACTTGAGATGCATTTTGTACTCAAGAATATTTCATGAATAGTGGTATGGATAAGGGAAAGAACTCTGCTATATTTTTTTTATTAATGATTTGGAGGATTACATCTTAGTACTAAGATATTTCTCATTATTCTAATAGGGATATATTATAGTATTTTTTGTATTTTATTTTAGGTATTGTACCCTTTTCTAATTACTTATTTTGGTTTTTTGGTAGATACATCACATGATCCTCATTTCATATGAGAATTCTTATTTTATTTTTATATATTCATGTTTTTTGATGTTTTTGTATTTTCATATTTACTTAATGCCTCAAAAATCTATAGTTTATTTTTTATCATTTTATACACATTGACATGAGAGAATAGTCTCCCAAAAAACACACTGTTTTCCCTCACTACTAATCGGATGCTCTTTAATATGGGGTGAAGCGGTTGTGGCCATAAAAAAACTAGGACCAGGGAACCATTTAGTGTCATCTGGGACTAGCATAATACAACGTTATATTATAGTGATTCTAGTATAGTTTTGTTTATTATTTTGAGACAATGTAAAGGGATAGTAAGGAGTATGAACATTGTAATGAGTTGTATCTAGTCATAACTAACCCACACATCATAAATATCCCAATTTCATCAAATGTATATTTTTATTTTATGGATTTTTTCTGTTATAGATAATTTAATCCCATAATTGGTGATGTAAATGACTTTTTTAATAATTACTAATATGATTGTGGGTTCTATTTTGTTATAACCAGATGATATGAGATTATTCCATCTCATGCATCATTTTAGGATCATATGTGAATAACATTACATGAAGTATGAAATGCCATATATAATTTATTCCTTGTTATCATGATATTGTGATTGGTTATTTGGTAGATTTACCTGCTATTTTGATATGTGTTATATGTAGGGAATCAAAAAACATGTTAGGTACTTTGATTATCTATCATAACCAAGGAATTTATTCCATAATAATTCTACAATAGATACAATAAGTATCTAATTGATGGAGGTTGAGCCATAGACCATGATTCACATGGACTAGAACGTGTTATGGTGTGGGTTAGGTGGATTCCATATTTCGGTTCATGGGGAGTACAATACCTTATTAATTAGAATTTGGTGAAACTTTTTGTTTAAAAATTTGAAAAATAATTTTGATATTATGGAAATGAATAATAAAATGAAAAGGATATCTAAATTTTTTAATGGAGAGCCTAATATTGTCCTAGATTTTTAGTGGGCTGTAGGAAGTGACTCTATAGAAATTTTTCACTATTTCATTTTAACAGTCCTTGATTTAGGAGTAGTTATTGTGCTACAAACTTTTCATAGGATTTTTTTACCTATGATTCATTTGTATTTTTGATCACTATCTTTTTTCATCTCTGATATGTGCATTTGGAATTGTAGATACATGCCACCATGATGACTTCTAGTCGTTTTCCCAAAGGGTGGAAATAGCGGTGGACCATGGGCTGCCGAATAATCCTCTAGTAGATTCAACTGTGGAACCAACAGTTTTAGCGAACATGGGTTGTGACGAGCAATCTTATTATGGGTTTTTCTTCTTTATCAAGAATTTTTAGGGAGTACATTATCCCAAAACATCTATGGATGAGCTAACTCTTGTGTTCTTGGAATAGTATACATCCTCATTTTTGGGGGATGGAGGACTATAGGCTATGGAGTCATGGATATAGACCATATTATATATCTTTTAGAATATCAATACACCTCTTGAGATAAGGTAGAAGCTCACTATTATGTTGTGTGATTCTACCAAGAGATGGTGGTATGTCATTACAAAAATGGATCCCTATAGGGAGAAGGCATGGAGGTGTTTTTATGTGGGCTTCCACGGTTTAATATAAATCGGGATGTTAAGGGCCTATATAACCAAAGATATTATGCACTTTGAGCATAATGTGTTATCAGTTGTGAAATATTCATCCTCTTTTACAGAAATACGGCGTTATGTGCCTATTTTTATGGGTGATAAGTTATCTAAGAAAAATTGATTTGAGGATGGTCTCATGTAAGATATCTGATCAAATATGGATGTATTTTGGCTGACTACACATTTTGAAATTGGGATTGATTTTCATATCAAATAGAATAAACTGAGGGGGAATGGGGGAAAAGCCATGGCAGTTTGACACCTAGATATTGTTCTACATCAACCGGTAGTAGGAAGCATCATCTAGAGATTCCATTTGGTGATATTTTTATAATGATATGATAATCAGGTAGTCATGTGAGGTTCCACCAGTACGGTAGACTGGGATATATGAAACCTTATTTCATGATAGTTTTAGTAAAGTGCAGATCCTACAGTGAGATGAGACATCATTAATGATTTTGTTTAACATTTCCTCTAGATGCCAGGGAGATAGAGTCTTCACCGACCACTTGTGTAGCTCTACGATCTGAATCATCTAGTCAGGTAGGGAGAGAGATTTCATGTAGGATGATTCGGTTGCTGTGATGTCCATGGCCATTATAGTCAAACCAAGTATTTATAGTGACATTACAGTAGATCCACTAAGGGTAGAAAGGCTGTATCACAAGTTCAACAATTAGTCATCATATATGTAGTTAAACCACCAACTAATGAGTAGAATCCCAAACCTTATACACTTAGTGGTACCGTTTTCACAGCCTCTAAATTAATATCTTCTTTTTTGCAAGCTCTTGTCATGGAATTATATATTTTCCTATTTTGGAGATATTTGTGCCCAATATTTATTGTATTATTGGATTTACGACACATGAAATTCCATTGGGAAATAAATGGAAGATGTATGTTAGTTTAGGGAGTGATCCACTAAGATTACAATGTGTGACTTCATATGGGACTATATTTACCTAAATGTGATGGGATTCTACATCATTCTCGAGAAGGATTGGTTGGATCCATTCCATTAATTCATTGATTACTATCATTGAAGGGTTGCCCTTACATAACCAGAGGGTGGATAACTTAGTCACACTAGTGAATGGGATGTCCAGGAGAACTAAGTTAGACCAAATAATTGTGGGATGGGAGGGATGATAGCCCGGATTGTGATTTTATATCTACATGATTGGGGAATATATTAGGTAGATTCCCCCCATTGGTTGATCATTTCTGGAATGTATTCCTAGAAATATTTTTAGGATTTTCACTTATGTGAGATGTTTAGTTAATTATCATGTTAGTTCCCGAAGTTTAAGTTGTATCAATTATTCATTAAAGACTTGATACTACTAAGATGCAGTAACTCAAGAGGTAGATATAAGATTTATAATAAAAGGGGTTTGTCCAACCAAGTACTTCTCCATGTTGTTCAATGGTTCTTTTCATAAAAGAGCTGGATGATATCGTTAGGATATACGTGAATTTACATAAATTGAACCAACATGATAGTTATGAACTAGTATCCCATTCCCTTGAATGATGTTCTATTTGATCTGCATTGTTGATATCGGTTGTTCTTGAAATTTATTTGAGGTTGAGATGTCATCGGGTTCATGTTTGACCAGAAGATATACCAAATACAATTATACATAGAATGTATAGACTATATGAGAATTTTGTTATGTCAATCGGTCTCATGAATTCACCACTGGTTTTCAATGAACAGATGAACTAGAATTTTCATCCTCATCTAAATTCGTTTGTGGTGTTTTTAATTGATGATATATTCGTGTATTCTGGTAAACTACATGTCCTTGAAAAACATCTTGAGATCATTTTGGATACATTGATTGTACATCAGTTATATGCTAATCTCACAAGGTTTCACTTATAGATATATTTGATTCACTTATTAGGTAATATTATCTTTGATACATTAGTGTCAATAGACCTATAAAATTTGAGAGCAATAGTTTCCTTGGAACATCCCAATAACTTCTTTGATATATAGATTTTCTTGTGGATATCAGGATATTACTTGGATTTCAAACAGGACCTCTCACTCTTAAGAGCTCCACTTATGTACTTAACTAAGAAGGGTGTGATGTGTATATGATTAGATACATGTGAGGTAGCCTTTCAAGAGATGAAAGGGTGATTGAATTCAGAACTGGTCGTGACTCTTCTAGAGCATGATATAAGACACAATGTCTATTTTAATGCATCAGGGATCAAGATAGGTGTGGTTCTAATGCAAGGGGATATAATTGTGGAATACGGGTCTTTGTAGTTGAGGCCTCATGAGAAGAATTACCCATTTCACCATCTGGATTTAGCTACAATTGTTCATGATTTATGCTGTTGGAGAGATTAGTTAATATCATATCATTCATTGGTGTATAGAGACCACAAAATCCCGAAGTATATATTTACACATTTTTATCTAATTATCAATATGTGAAGGTGGGATGAGCACCTACATTCATTTGAATTTGATCATGCATATAAACCTATGAATGGAAATGATGTATTCGATACACTATGCATGATGACTCAGATATAGGTGGTTCAGGAGGCCAATAGTGAGTATTAGATTGTGGGTTTGTTCATTAAGATGCACTTAAAGGTGTAGGATGGACTCAGAGGGAATTCTATTTCATCATTATTTGTAATCTCTATCCTTATAGATATTTTGATAATGATTCCAATATAGGATTCAGATGTCCTATTCCTATTGGAGAGTGTGTTAGGTGGAGACCCACATCCTAGTTGGAAAGTATGTATGGATGAAATTCTATTTATAGATGGTCATATATGGATTTCAATAGACATGCACAATGAAATGATTCAATCCTTTCATTCTATAATTTGGCCAGTCCATTCCATCAATACTAAGATGTATTAGGATATACATAGAAAAAACTAGTTTCCATGAATGAAAAGAGATGTATCTATTATTGTAATGATGTATTCCTTATGTCAGTAGGTGAACGTGAAACAATAGTGACCATCCAAACTTTTATAGTAGCTTCCCATTCCCAAGTAGAAATGGGAAAATGTTGTGATTCATTTCATGATCAGGTTACCCATTTCACCCTGAAGAAATGATACCTTTTGGTCTGTTGTTGAATGGATCACAATTTTTTTATTATTTCTTACATATTAAGGAGACTCTTTCATTTGGTGAGATAAGGAGGTTATATATTAGTGATGTGGTAGGACATAAGGTGGTCCCTCATGCTATCATTTCAAATTGGGATTCTCGGTTAACTTCACAGTTTTGGAACGGGTTATAGAAGATATTGGGTATACAAGTGCTTTTGAGAACATCATACCACCCTCAGATCGATGGACGGTTAGAATTCATGGTATAGGTTCTTGAGGAAAGTCTATGGGCATGCGTTCTAGATTTTGGGGGATCTTGAGAGAATCACATGACCTAGGATTAGTTCCCCTACAATATTATATTTTAGAATACTATATATAAGGTGGATTATGAGGATTTTTATATAAGTCCATTTCAATCACCTTATGTTCGTTACAAATAGGAGAGGTTGTAATTATTGGATTTTGCCTCTTGCAGGAGACTATAAAGACGGTTCAGTTGATTTAGATGAAGATGGATATTACACTGTCTCAATAGAAATCCTATGATGATATTTTTCGACAACCAATATATTTAAGGATTGGGGTTTCTACATGTCTCGATGAGGTTGAGGAACAGATGGATCTTGATATCGGTTATGCATTCACCACGATATGTCACACTATTCATGATTCTGGAAAGAGTCCTGATTATAGGTAATTGGCTTTAGTTATGTAGTATGTAATAATCCAATCATGACATCTTTAATGAATCTCAACTGTAACATTATCATCCAGACCCTTGTCATGTTATCGGTCCTTAGGATGTGAACTTTTAATTAGTTGTGTCCTTTGAGGAGAATCCTATAAATTTTGTTTACTAGATAAAAATCATCATCAAGGCCGATCAGTTCCTCTAGTGTGGATTATTTGAAAAAATGTCTCTTTACATGATAATAAATGAGATAGGTAGGGTGAAATATATGATCATTGGCCGAAGTTATTCTCCAATGAATCATTACCACCCTTGATAAGTCCATTTGTGGACAAATTACTATCAGTGGGGAAGATTATATGTTCCTATTTTTTCATTTCAAGAACAAATCATTTGTATTTGTATTAAATGATTCATTAGGGCCTAACATGAATTCCCTTTGAGGTTATGGGTTATTGATAGGGTCTAGGTCTTTTCGGTGCTTCGATCATGGGTTTTTTTCGAAAATATGGATAGACCACAGGGTTAGTAGAAACTATGTTGAGTAGGCCGCATGGTTAATAAAAACCATATGAGGGAGGTTATTAGGGTGAAAAAGGCCACATGGTTTGAAAAAATAAAGTAGATGGAAGAACCCTCTAGCCAAAGAAAAATATTCTTTTTAGCAGATTGAAAACATTAGGCTTTCAGATGCTGTGGATAACCTGGTTTACTAAATATGTTACCCATCATTTGGAGGAAAATTGCACATTTTCCAATTAAAATAATTTTAATCCTAAAAACTTATATCATTTCTCTTTCATGGACAACAACACATCATTGAAGATATCTTTAAATCTCAATTGTTTTATTTTCCACTGAATCTTTCTCTGATATCATATTTGAGCAGCTATCAATCTTTCGAGTCTTTATCGATGAGTATTCAATTCCTTTTGTGTTTTTATTTGTTTAGTATTGGATTAAAGGAGTAATTTAGGTGAAAAATAATATTCCCTAAATGCATGATTTTCATTCATTTTTTATTTTCCTCCCGACATGAATCAAATCAAGAGATGATGTTGGAAAAGCACTGTATTATGGACCTACATGAGGTGGTCATGTGTATTTCCACAAATGTCTAGGTTCTTATATATATGTTGTTGTTCTAAAAAGTAGGTTTTCCAAAAAATTCCATTGATATGGAATATATCCCAAAATTAATAATGGATATATGAGACCTATGTAATTAATGACATCTATTTATAAATTATTAAATGTTAGGAACCTTGAACTAGAACCACACCTTGGGTTCTTTATTTAATTAATTGGTCCACCATGTGTGGAAATTAAATTTATCATTTTTAATAATTTTCGTTACACATTTCTATGGGATATTAAATTATGAATTAAAATTTTAATTTAAATGGATTAAAGGAAAGGGATAGAAGACCATGACTCTAGGTTATGTCTATGTATTTTCCTTAGGAAGAATGAATTAATATTATATAGAAATTCCCACATTAGATAATTAAGAGGATATATAATTTAATCATATCCATTTCCTAGATCAAACTTTTTAGGTATGGTTTAACTGAAATGGTCATAGTGATGACCCATGAAATAAATAAATAAATTTGATTGAATATTGTTATATTACTTTTTTGAAACATTGGTTTATATGTGAACGCCAGGGGTTTGAAATTTGGCCCCCTCCTATCTTATGCTTTATAAAACCTTCTTTTTATTACACATTTAAACCTATTTTATAAAAAAAATATTCACATGATAGAGCATAGAAGATAGAGATTTCTAGTGTCTTTGTGGCTTATGAACATTACATAACAACTTAAAACATGAGACATAACATCTTTTTTGAAAACATTCTTTACATGACCACTACATTCCCGCGTAATCATTGCATTGGAGAACCTAAAGAAATGCATCAGAAAAGGGTGAGTTATAAAGACTTGTAACGGAGTAAACATGGATTAACATGAAAAATACAATAAATTTTAGGCAGTCAGAATATCAATGGATCATAAAAGATACATGAACATAAATGCATGATATATCCGGATTATCAGGACATGGTAATGTGGAAACAATAGTTAACATGGTATTAGCATGAGGAAAGGCTCATTACACATGGCGCATGAGTAAACCCTCATTGAACATAAATTATAATCATTTAACCCTCATTTCACTTGGTTTATCATGATACTAAACTTTACCCAATTCAATGGAGTTCTATCAGGATTCACCCTTCTTAAACATTTCATTTCATGCATAAGTGTGCCACATGGATCATACAAAATGGAATCATTAATGATCAAAATTTATTCCATGATAATGGATTGTGGAAATCTTACATGAAAATCTATAATAAATATGTTAACGTGTATAAAGGTGATTACCTTTGATAGAGAAATGGGCATGCTATTCACAAAACAAGGTCATTGACTTGGAAAATCATGGTGTAATATCTGACGCATAACAGCGTGAAATAAGAATTAGAAAAATGGTTGATGAGAAGGAAAGGGGTATCTCATAATATGTACTTGAAATGGACATTAAGGGGATCATATAGATACATGTTACAACATATGTAATGGAATTTTAGATTCACAATACAAAATTATTTCTTGAATGTAAAAGAGGAGAGAGAATTTCGTATGGAATTTCGACATGGTAACGAGTGTACAAGGGAAGAATTAATGAAAGGGAAAGGGGTATTTCATCATTAAAACATAAAGACTGAAGTATGGGGGGGAATCATACTGAATATTTTATGTTGAAAATAAAAGGGAAAACAACTTAAAAAATGGACAAAATTGACAAAGGAAGAAATCCCTTACTTCGAAGTGTGATCCCAATGGCTTGGGAGGGGCTTGAGAGAGGCTTATTAGAAGCATGAGGCACCTTGGGAGGATTATATAGAGAGGATGGTAGAGGTTGGGCATAATTCAATGGATTTGAGTGAAGAGTAAGTGGATGCTTCGGTAAGATTATATAGGATATGAGAGAGAATTCTTTATTATTTTGGTTTTTGGAACCACACATTAAAATAATCAAAACACCAAACCGGACCATGTTTTTTTCCCGTGGTTTTTGTGAAACGGGAGTAAAAATAATTATTTTATAAGTACAATGGCCTAAATTCATAAAATATTAGGCTTTCTTATGTGGAGGTGAGTCACACTCCCAAGGAAATCATTTAAAAAAGATAAAATTTTTTATAATTCTTGCAGGGTCCACTAAGGCTTTGAAAAATAAATTAAATAAACCTAGAATTACATCAGTTTAATGATAAAACATATATTTACCGAACCTAATGTTAATATTATTTTATTACATCACTATTGGGTCATTATGATGTCATAAAACTCATTATAAATTTAAACGGTATTTTATTTTTTTCCCAAAAACTCGACTTGCTCAATTTTTTTTTGAAAAATTCTCCTTTGGATAATTTTGACTTCATGATTCAAAAAATAATATTAATTTTATCTTAATAATTCTTTTAATCAGTGAATATTTACATTTAAAATAAAAAACATACATTTATCGAAAATTAAAGGGTTTTGACAAAAACGGCTTTCAAACATTGATAGAAATCACTATTTTTTCATGATAAATATATGACCAATTATATTTAATAAAAACTAATTTAGTAATAATATTTTCTTAAATTATTTTTTAATTTAAACATCCTTTAATTAATCAAAATATATTTCCTAAATTAATATTAACTAACAGTATGATTTGTTCTTTAAAATATATTTATAAAGTAACAATAATAGAATGAGTGTATATTATTAATTATATATAAGAATTATGGTCATAATCATAGTGCTAAGGTCTCACGACATAACCCCTTATAACACCCGCATAGGATCAATGGGTAAGGTGTGTGATGGGGACATACTGTTGGGTGGCTCAGGTAACATTGCTCAGGTGGTAATCTCTATCTACTTTCACTTCTCCCATAGGAGGTTCCATTCTAGATAAACTCGTAGAATATAATCTTAGGATTGGTCAAGATTGAATCTCAATGATGCCACCTCTTTTTCGATCTCCGAAAATGGGCTTCGTACAAGGAAAGTCTACTAGATGAGGCCAGCGCTTCCTTGGTCTGAGTAAATTGATTTTGTTAAAGCCTTGTATTTATATTAATCATGTGATCGCTATTCAAAGGCTATATTAGCATTAGTAACCATTATTAATGTTATTTTGAAATCCAAAAACATAAAACCAAGGAAGTGTATATTTTATATAACCATTTTAGATAATGTGATATTTAATTAGATCAAGCCTAATTTTCATTAACAAATGTTTGGGTTGTTACAATATTCTCCCCTTAAGAAATTTCACCCTCGAAATTTCCGTTTCCCACACTAAAATAGATGTAGGTAACCCTACTTCATCACTTTCTCTGATTCCTACATTGCTTCTTCAAACATGTGGTTTTTCCACAACACCTTAATTTTGGGCATTGTCTTATTTTGTAGAAATATTTATCTATGATCTATGATATTCACTGGCTTTTCTTCATAAGAGATGTCATTTTCCAATGGTACATCCTCTAGATTAAGTATATGTGATGTTCCGAGCATGTACTACCCCAATAGTGATACATGGAATAAATCATGCACTTGAGATAGTTTTTGTGGGAGTGTTAGTCGATAGGTCACTGCTCCCATACGATCATGGATCTCACAAGGGTTGATGTACCTTGTACTAAGCATTCCCTTCTTCCCAAATCTCATAACTCTCTTCCATGGTGATATGTAGAGAAATAACTTGTCTCTGATATCAAACTCTTGGTCTCGACGATGATTATCATCATAGCTCTTTTTTCGACACTGAGCAATTTTAAAGTTTTGCTGCATGGTCTTAATATTCTCCACAATTTCTTCAACCATCTCTGGACTAGAAGTTTTCACTCCCTAACATCATCCCATCATTACAATGTTCTAAACCTCTTCTCATACATGGCTTCATAAGGGGCCATTTGGATGCTTGAGTTGAAACTGTTTTTGTAAGAGAACTCAACAAGAGGAATATATTGAACCCATCCTCCTTTTAATTCCATTGATCATGCTTTCAACATTTCCTGAAGCTTTTGGAAAGTTCGCTCTGATTGGCTATTATATTGAGGGTGATAATCTGTACTGAAGTTTAGCATAGTATCTAGAGCATGTTGAAGATTCTTCCAAAACATAGAGGAGAATCTCGGATCTCGATCGGATGCAATAGATAGTGGTACTCCATGCAGCCTTACCACATCTCCAATGTATATTTGTTCGAGTTGATCCAGGGAGAAATCCTCTTAAATTGCAATGAAGTGTGCAGTTTTTTTAAGACGATCCACAACAACCCAGATAGCAATGTTTCCTCTGGATGTCTTTGGAATTCTGGTGACAGAGTCCATGGTTATTATCACCCATTTATATGCTGGTATGGGTAATTGTTGCATCATCCCCTTAGACTTTTGACTCTCATCCTTCATTTTCTGACATGCCATGCACATTGATTTAAACACAGTGATATCCTTCTTTAAGTTATCCCACCAATAATGATCTTATAGATCTCGATACATATTTAAGTTTCTCAGGTAAAAAAATAAATTTGATCTATGTGCATCATTCAAAAGTTCTTTCATTAACTCAGGATTCTATGTAACACATAGCCTTGACCCAAATCTCACAATTTATTCTTCATTGACTTTTAACTATGAGGATTTCCCTTTTCTAATATTTTCCACCTTCTTCTAAATTCCCACATCATCCTTTTAATCTTATTTTAACCTTTCCAAATAGATGGTTGAGGAATCATTTGTGAAATTATTGATGATGTTCTCTTCTTTATGATTCTCATGTATATCTTAATCAAATCGTAGATGATGGGATATTTTTCAATTCTCATCAATGATAGAATCATTGGGTCCTTTCTACATAGAGAATATTCCATCTTGTTCGCTTTCCCAGGGTGGTAATGGATTGACCAGTCATAGTCTTTGATCATTTGTAACCATCTTCATTGGAACATTTTCAACTCTTTCTCTATGAATATATACTTGAGGCTTTTTTGGTCCGTATATAGTTTACACTTATCTGTAAAAAGGTAATTCCACCAAAATATTAAAGCGAAGATCACTACATCCAACTCCAGATCATGTGTTGGATAGTTTTTCTCATAAAATTTCAATTGACTTGAATCATAGGCAATGACTTTGTCATTTTGTATCGACACACAACCCATGCCTTTCTTAAAAGCACCACTGAATACCCCAAAAGGTTATCACTTGTGGGTAAAGTGAACATAGGGGCAGTGATAAGCCTCCTTTTCAACTCCATGAAGCTCTCTTCACATTCATCACTCTAAGAATACTCGACTCCTTTCATTGTTATCTTGGTATAAGGGTTTGACAATGAAGAGAAATTTCTCACAAATCAGCGATAATATCCAACAAACCCCAGGAAGCTATGGATATCTGTTACCGATGTTGGCCCCGTCCATCCCTCTATTGTAGAGGTTTTGAAGAGATCCACATATATCCCATTTCTTGTGATGATATGACCCAATAGTGTGTCCTCCTTCAACTAGAACTCATACTTGATGTACTTTTCACCAATATTATTCTTTTGAGGGTCTTTATTACAATTCCTAGATACTCCTCTTTCTCCTCCATGGTTTTATATTATATTATAATATCATCTATAATGACTACCAAACATTTGTCGAGATAATCTCTAAAGACTTGATTGATAAATTCTAGGAAGATTACTAGAAAAATAGTGAGTCCAAAAGGCATTACTATGAATTCATAGTGCTCGTACCTTGTACAAAATGCAGTCATGGGTATATCCTACTTCTTTACACTTACTTGGTAATGTACCGACATAAAATCCTCCTTGCAAAATTATTGGGCTCCACATTGCTGATCGAACAAGTCATCAATTCGGGGTAGAGGATACTTGTTCTTTATCGTGATTTTGTTGAGCTCATGATAATCAATTCAAAGTCGCATTGACCCATACTTCACCTTGACGATGAGTATGGGTGAATCAATTGGGCATATAAACCATTTATCCAGATTCTCATGTACTTTTTTCTTTACATCCTCAAGCTCCACAACATTGATTCTATGCGGATTATTGGATATTGTAAATGCCCCAGGTATAAGGATAATTGGGAATTCAACATCTCTTCTTGGAGGAAGACCAAGAAATTCCTCATGAAACACTTCAGCGAATTCCCTCACAATGGGAATGTCTTCAAGGATGGTTTCTCCTTAGACTCAATCATCTATGCCAGATACGCATTTTCATAGGGAAGTAATGTCCACTCTTAGGATGAAGGTGCTAAAGAAGACTAATCATCCTCCTTGAACTTGTATAGAATCAATGGTCAATTCTCCATATGGATTGTGATTTCCCTCTCACTACATTTTTTGTTTTCTCTATATAAAGGAAATCCAATCCATGTCGAGAATTTTATCATATTCCACCAGAGGTTGTATGAATAGGATCGCTGGGATGTTCATTCCAGAAATTGTGACAGTGGAGGTGTTATATTCATGGGTTTCAATGATTTCCCCATTTACCATACTCACTGACATCGTTACATCCTTAATTTTTTTTGGTGTTGGGATTGTTCTACTAAACTTTCAGGATATAAGGTAATGTATATAGCTATGAACAATAACCCTACCTTTCACTTTTTGATTATGGTTTTACCTTATCCACAATAGAATTTGGATGAGTACATTAAACTTTTAAACACATAAAGGATAATCCCACGACCAAAACAGATGAATTATAAATAACTTTTATTTCCTTAACATATGAATCTATTGGCTTCAATCTTTGTTATCTATGATCTAGTTCCCAACATTTATTATTAGGGTTATTTTTTTATTCCCTAAAAAATGGTTCATATTAAGCTTATGAATTTAGCAAAGAATATCCCCCATGTGTGTCATAACCAAGAGTGTAGAATGGACCATTTTCATGTACCAGGATACCCCAGGTCGAGCCTGAAACCCCATATCGGAGTTTTCACTCCTAGGTACATTTGTACCAGAGCAGCCTCTACCTACTCGTATCCAGACAGGGATGTATTTTCTTGGTAAACCACTTACTCAATACTCACCAAAACATAGGTTTGTTTTTATTATACTTAGTTTTATCCCAAACACTTTCACTGGGATTTTCTAATCCTAATCCCTAAAATATCTACACCTATACTCTGATACCAACTATAAAAACCATAATTTTTATTACACACTTAAACATGATTTATTACACAAATCATCACCTGATACCAGATATATGATTGAGAGTTCTAGTTTTTTTAGTTTTTAGGAACATTACATAAAAACATAAAACATGAAACATAATATATTTATTGAAAACTTCCTTTACATAACAACTACATTCCCTCGTACATAGCATTTCTTGGGAAAACCTAGGGACATGCATAAAAAATGGTGAGCCATAAATCCCAATAAGGGAGTAAACAAGGAATAACATGAATAATACAATACATTTTAGGTATTAGAAATATCAATGGATCATAAAAGATACATGAACATAAAGGAATGATATATCATGATTATCAGGACATGGAAATGTGGCAACAACACTTAACATGGTATAACCATGATCCAAGGCTCCTTGAACATTGAGCATGAGTAAACCCTCATTGAACATCAATTATCTTAAGTAAACCCTCATTGCACATTTTGTATCATAATAGTATTCTTTATTCAATTCATTGAAGCACTATCAGGGCACACCCTTCTTAAACATTTCATTTCATGCATAACTCTGCCACATGGATCATACAACATGGAATCATTAAATATCATCATTTATTATAAGATAAAAGAATATGGAATTAATATATTAAACTACATAATTAATATATGAATTTTCATAAAGGTTAATACCCTTGATAGAGAAATAGGCATGGTATTCAGAACACAATGACATTGGCTTGAAAAATTGCGATGCAATTTCGACAACATAATGACGTGACATTAGAATTCATAAAAATTATTGATTGGAGAGAAAAGGGTATATCATTATATGTACACAAAATTTATATTAAGGGGGTCATACAGATACATGTTCCAACATATGTAATGGAATTTTAGATTCATATTACTTAATAATGTGTTGAATGTAAATGTAGAGAGAGATATTCCTTACAGAATTTTGGCATGGTAACGGGTGAACATGGGAGGCATTAATCGGAGATAAAGGTGTATATCATCATTAAAACATAAATAGGGAAGTATGGGGAGGTTATAAATCATAAAAACATTTTAAATTGAAAATAAATGGTCATAACAACATAAATAAAATATGATAAAAATGAGAAAGGACGAAATCCCTTACCTGGATGTGTAATCTCAAAGGCTAGAGAGGGGATTGAGATAGGCTTATTGAAAGCTAGGGCTGACTTGGGAGGATTATAGAGATAGAATGTAATAGTTTGGATGAACTACAAGGCTTTGAGTGAAGTGAATGGGGGATCTTGGTTGGGTTTATATAGGAAATGATAGGGAATTTATTATTATTTAGGTTTTGGAAACCACACATTAAACTAATCAAAACAAAAACCCAGCCCATGGTTTTTGCCAATGGTTTCTTCCAAAGGAGGGTGGAAGACATTAGTTTATATGTCCAATGACCAATCTTATTAAAATATTATTCTTTCTTATGTGGATGTCAATCACACTCTCATGGAAATCATTTTAAAAAGATAAAAAGTTTTATAAGTCTTATAGGGTCCACTAAGGCTTTGTAAAATAAATAAATAAAATATAAATTTGAATTATTTTAATGTTAAAACATATATTGGCCGAACATAATTTTTATATTATTATATTTACATTACTATTGGGTCATTATGATTTCATGAACACATTATATATCTAAATGGTATTTAATATTTAACAAAAAAACTGACTGTCTCAGAAAATTATGAAAAAATCACTATTGGATAGTTTCGACATCCGAATTCCATAAAAAATATTAATTTTATCAAAATAATTATCTAAACATGTGAATTTTTACTTTTAAAAAAACATACATTTATAAAAAATTCATGGGTTATTACAAAAATGTCTATCAACCCATAATAAAAATCACAATTTTATTCATAAAAATTACACGGTAATTTATATTTAATAAAAATTAATTTAGAAATAATATTTTTTTAAAATATTTTTTAATTAAAAAATCAATTAATTCATCAAAATATATTTCATTATTGAATATAAATTAAAAGTACAATTTGTGTTTTAAAAGCTATTTACATAGTAAAAACAATAGAATAAATGTATATTATTTATTATATACAAAAATAATGCTCATAACCATAGTGGTAAGTTCTTGTTACATAACCCCTTATAACACTCGCATAGGACCAAAGGGTAAGGTGTGTGATGGTGAAAAACTCTTGGGGTGGCTCAGATAACATCGCACGGGTGGTAACCTCTATCAACTTTCAATTCCCCCATAGGTGGTTCATTGGGAGCATAATGTATTAAATATTAGCTTGGGCTTGGTCAAGAACAAAGACCAATGATGCAATCTCCTTTCTGAGCTCCCAAAAATGGGCTTCGTATGGGGAAAGCCTACTGGATGAGGCCATCAATTCATCTGTCTGAGTAAAATTTATTTGTTAAAGCCTTATATTTATACTAATCATGTGATCAATGTTCATCGACTATATTAGCAATGGTAACAATTTCTAACGGTATTGTGAAATTCAAAAATATAGAACCAAAGAAGTTCATATTTTATATAACAATTTTACATAATGATACATTTAATTACATCAAGATGAATTTTCATTACCAATGTTTGGGTCGTTACATACACCCATGTGACACATGATCTCCCTAGAAGACTACCAAGGATAGACTCAAGGGGGAATTATAATCATATAACTAAGTGATAAATGGACTCTTAATGTATTTAAAATTATATATTATGAGGGATATTGATTATATATTCTATGGGTGAGAATTGGACTCCCATAGAAAACCTCCAAGGATAGACAGAGTATGTGGTGATGTTATACCACACACAGAGTGACATAAGGATTCCAATGGTGAATTATGATGATGGTCTTGTATGGTGTTTGATTCATGTTTTGATAGGAGAGATACATAGATTACAAATAAAAAAATTCCATTGAAAATATTAGGTTGTAAATTGATTATTTTATGAAATGATTTATATAACCCGTCCTCCCAGAAAAAGCCCAAGCATTTATTCGGTTGGTGTTTTATACCATATTTATGGTCTTGTTAGGATCCTCATGATAATATAACATTATGAAAGAAAATGGGATACAAAAATGAACCCAAGAATTAACTTTGAATTCATATAGTATTGATTGTTTATTTAAAGAATTTACGGCTTACATCTAAGTAGGATGTAGAGGATGGGTGTCCATGAGAACCTGGACATTTATGGGTTGTTTTACATTAATCACATAAGTTATATTTTATACTACATCATGCATACTATAATAATTATATATTCACTGACATGATGGAATTACACATCATTGGTAGTGGCCTATTGGTATTTTACCACACTTCCTACTTGGGCATCCTTTTCTACCCAATAAGTTTTCATGATTGAAGGTAAGGATAAGGGAAAGATCCCTATTAATGATTTTTTAATTATAGTTAAGAGCACGAGATAACATGACCGAGTTGAGTCTCATGGTTCTAGATGGTATATTTTTTGTTCTTTTTTGTATTCATTTACATATATTGTACCATTTCTTATATACCTATTTTGGTAATTGTGTAGATATATTACAAGATCATAATTTTATATTAGGTTAATTGTAATATTGTTATATATAGATGTCGTATTGATGTTTTTCTAATGTAATATTCAATTTCAACTTCTCATGTTTATTTTATTTTTTTACCTTTGTGTTACACTCTGATATGAGGGCATAGTCTCCCAACAGACACACCATAGACACTCACTACTAACCGGAATCCTCTAGGATATGGGTACATTCCATTTAGTCCATGTACCCAACCAAGATCGGGGATCTGTTCAGTGGAATTTGGGTCTAGGATGTTACACCACCAATGGAAAAATCCTATGTATAAAAAAAACTCAATTTTTATTCCAAACATTAATTTAATTAATATTCATTCTATCATTTTATTCCACTTATGTATTGCACATGACAATATTTTTTATAAACAAACATTACATTTATTTTTTCCTCACGCTATAATGTCCCATGAAAATATATAGAACACATTCTTGAGATGTAGTGATTTTTTATACTAAATACCAGGAAAATGAATAGGTAGGGTACCAGTTAAATATTATATACCATTCCCAAAAAATATATTCCTCACCAAGAGGCCCTTGAATCCTTCTAGAAGATAAATCTCATGTTTCCTCTAATCTTTATTCCTCCAGAAATTTCATCTCCCTATTTGATTTCATTCAAAATAGTAAATATATAAAATCATCAAATCAAATTAAATCTATAAAAAAAATTATCTTCTTTAATGGTATCATGTTTTATGATATTGCATTTCCAATTAATTTTCCTTCTATATTCACAAGGATATAGTCTATCAAATCAATCTAAAAATATTGATGAAACTTTTAATATTTATCAAGGTATTGTCCAAATGTTGCCTGGTTTCCATCTTCTTAGACAGATAAATTTATGGAACCCTAGATAATAAGTTTTAACAACTCGATATAAGTCATGGATACAATTTTATGAAACTATACAAAAGAATTTGTTCAAATCCCATTAATTATAGGCATATACTTTCTCAAAAAATCACAATAAGTCATTTCATTTTATTAAATTCATCATTGTGTGACCATATCTAATTACTAATATATATTGGGTTTCCAGTATAGTTATAAAATAATCCTCTTTTTCTATTTCATTTAGGATATGCATTTGTACTTTAATTATATTTTTTAGAACCCCACCTTGATATCAATTCTAAAATATTTTACTGACTACATTAATTATGTTATTCCATATATAATTTTTCAGTCATTGTTTTTCATAATAATTTTGACATAATCATGTTATGAGAATGATCTGATATAATGAAACTACAAATATAGTCCCTATAACCCATGATTCATCTGAGGTACCAATATATCAATTTATATGTCGCATCCATATCCACCAATTTATATTTCATAAAATACATTTAATTTTAGGATTATAGTTCTCCATACCAATTTTAATTTTAGGGAAACAATTTGTTTTAACGTTTTTTTTAATATTAGTTGTTCTAAAATTTTTTCTCTTATGTTATTTAATTTATATATAAGTTTTCTATCTAAATAATTTTCTTGATATATGTTTTTTCAACAAAATATCATTTAAAATATTAATGTTTACCGGTAGAGATTATATTAATTCATATAACAAATCATTGATTTTTATTAAATATTCTTTTCTTTGGGTTTTTTATTTTTTAATTTCAACTATATGTTCATTCTACCTTTATTCAAAATTCTGGTTTTCTATGATATAAATGAAGAAATAATGTGTTATAGTTTATTTGATTTTTGGTTTTAAAACTATACTTCTATTTTTTTGGTCTCCACATTGATATCCAATCCAAGAAATTCATTTAGATGGATTCTTTTAGATTTTTTTGTGTTTTTTGAGTTTCTACATGAATGATATGTATTCATATTTTTTACTACTTTTAATTGGATGTTTTATCCTAATTTTTCATGTTTTTCATGATAAATTTTCAAAAAACATATATTTTTAGAATGATATGAGGTTATGAAAATGAAAATAAAATTCCCCTATCAATCATTACATTAAAGGTACCAGCCAATACAACATAATGTCCCATACATATCCAATAATTTCTAATGCATTAGCTACTATTAACTGCATGTTTATGGTTTTCTGTACTAATTTCCCTTCTATAACGAAATTATTTTATTCATTCTCATTTATACCCAATTTTAGTTATAAATTTTTCAAAATTTACCTTAGTAATAATAGAAATTCAATAATGGACTAGAATTCATGAATTGTAATTGATCTCCTGGAAACTCAATGGTTGGTGATATTAGATATCTATATCCACTAATTATTTGTAAATATTATCTTTATTGAATTAGTCACTTGGATAAAATTTTATAATATAAATTAAATTTTAAACTATTTAATCATTATTTACTTTAATTATATTCCATTTTTTTGTATTTTATCTCATTCATCACATTCAAATAATAAATCATTGTATGTTTAAACTGATATAGTGACAAATATTGGAAATATTTTATAATTTCCAACTCACTTTTTGTTATTATGTTTAATCATTAATTGTTCCATTAGTTTTATATGAATTACTTCTATATATTTTGACTACGTATTTGTATATGATAGATGGATAAAAACATTTTTGGGAACTATATTGATTATATACATAATCATCAACATTCAAATCATTTCATAGGAATATTTTTCATTAGACTAAATACTGAAATGTGGATGATCATCATGCTAATTTCATAATGTGGTTCACTTGACTTCCCCAATATTAACACTATAAGTGTAGGGAATTTTGTAATAGAAACTATATCATCCAAAAAAATTCAATAGAATTTAATATTTTGAATTTAATTTGTACTTTCATAAACCATAAGAGAATTTTGATATAAATTCCATTACATATTTTATTCATATATTTTTAATATATAAGAACCCATTTATATTAATATAGTAATTAATTGAAAATAATTTTTATTTACAAATTCAATTCACCAATACCTTATCTATAATATTTAATATGATATTTATCAACTTATTTAGATTTTTATTTTGAATTATTCATTTTTATGTATTCAGTAATCATGGGAAATATAAAATATATTATTATATATATATTATGATTAATATTATTTTTAATAATACAATTCCATAATTTTTTTTGAAAATGTTAAATTTTCATAAAAATACTAATTGACATAGAATAACGGTTCATTTTTTTCTGCTAAATTTTTTTTCTCAAATTTTAATGTTTTAAACATAGAATTAAATATATTTATAATATGTATGTTCAAATTTTGATTTTTTAAGACAGAAATCTATTAGTTTCTTTATTAGATAACATAACATAAAATTTTTCATTATTCAATCCCTTTTAAATAAAAAGAGGGAAACCAAGAGTTCGACCACAAAAGAAGATAATATAGAAATTGAAGTAAATTTTAAGCCTACTAGATATATTATACATAAAACATTAACAAGATAAATCTGTTACCTATGTTTTTGTTTCCTCCAGTAGTAGTTAAACAAAAAGAAAGTCCAACTTTTCCCAGAATTGGATATACTCTTCAAGGCTGATCAACCAAATATTGAATTCTATAACAAGTATCAGATCATACTTTCCAATCCAATTATATTACTCCACATTATGATACATACTCAATGACCTACCATTCATCTTGGAAGCTCCCTCTTCAATGGAATTGAGAGACAAGACCTTTTTGAACACATCTCCCTTTGAGCTCATATGAAATTCCAAGGATTGCTCAAAACAATCACCTGAATTCCCCTGTTGATGAGAAGACTTATTTTCTAACTACATATCATTCATCATATTTTCTAAGCATGTCTCCATTGGAGGAAGAAATAATTAATAGTCCTTTGTCTCATTGCAGATTCCCTTCTAGCTCCCAATTCTCTTTTAACATTGAGAACCCACTCACTAACCCTCCTCCTCTAATTTACCTACACCATACTCTCTCCCTCAATATTTCTTAACATCTAAGGAGATCCTAAATAGGTCCCCCTTAGCATCTTGGATAGGTTCTTCAAAAGAAAACCATTCAAATCAGTTACCCAATTCAATGGAAGTCGCCTCCCTATAAGTAATTTTCCTAATCAGTTCTACACCTTAAAAATAGTGATCATGTCATTATAACATGAAGCATTACACTCCTTGCATTCAATATAGTATGATGCCTCACCACCCTAAAAATACCTCTCCTTGGGAACACCACCAACTCTTATGATTTGCCCAATGTGGTTTTTAAATATCCAACATCCTCCATAAGAGGATCCTAAGTTGATATAACATCCTTACCCATCATCAGTCTCCTTGGTATCAAATGATCATTAATATAAGGCTGAAGAATACCCATGTCTATCCTCAGGTACTTGAAAATTTTACTAACCAGGGATTTTCTAACCAAAAAATCATGTTCGGATTCCTTTTCCATGGTGTTCATAACCACCTACCCCTAACCAAAGGAGCTTGCGACATCAAATGTTGAAAAAGTCTTTCCATTGTCTACTTCATCGAAACCAACATGCATAACTGGTTTTCTAGACCCCCACATACAAACCATAGAAGAATGACCCATTATCAAACACACCGAATATAAATCAACCTAGGATTCCTAAATGAGATGTTTTCTAAAATTATAAAATGAACCTTTTTCCTGTATTATCTTTAGTTGGGAAAAAATTCTACACCCAAACAATATCATGATGCTTCCCCAGAGGGAAAATGTTATGAGTGCCCTTTAATTTCCTAGGACTATTTATCTAACAATATTTAGAAAAAAAACTTCATGTTACCCACTGGAAATGTCTTCACATTATCATATTATTATAAATATTTCATTTTCATTCATCAGTTACCATCATTATTTACACTGTCACAACTATATATTATAGGAAAAGGGGATGATGTGAGATTTTTTCTAGAATAAGATTAAATGATATGTTGGTATGATATAATTTAATTTATTAATTTTTATTCAATCAAAAATTCATTCATGATGTAGAATATTTATTGGTGAGAGATAAATTCTCCCTCTGTATGAAATATTTTTGGGAAATTTTTATGGAAACTAATGTAGATTTACACATTTTTCTCAGATTCTTTCTCTTTTTTCAACTATATTTTATGTGTTGTATAAGTCATATTTGTATTTGTGAATTCATCATTTTCTAAAAATTATAGTACTCAAAATGGAAATTATAATCTTTTTGAAATTAAAACATCAACAAACATGTAAATGACTGGATGCAAATAAATAGTTAATTCTTAGCTAAACAGGCGTGCAGATCATTTCAAACCAATAGGTGTTTGGAAAAAAACGAAATTGAGAGGTTTAGAAGTCATATTTAATGGTTTCATATTCACATTAGGAAATTAGACATGGGATTTTTGGGGTGTTAGAATATAGATCACTATAGGATATCCTGAAACAAGTATTGGTTATCTTGTAATGGGTTCATGTTTTTTCTCCTCATAATCTCTATCATGAATAATACATGAGATTCACATTGAATTATTAAACACAGATATATATTTTTTGATAATTTTATTAGTTCAAATGTTTTAGTTCTATATGAATGGTTATTTTTTTACATTTCATTAATAATAATAATGAATATATAAAAATTCCATACACCTTTTCTTGTTCAACAATCATTCAATTTAGGTATAAACTATTACTTTCATATCATTCCAACCCTATAATAAAAAATATTTCAAAAATATTCATAAATTATATATTTTATTCAATTATAGTATTAATTTCATCTATATACATTTTAGTATTCCTCCAAATACTCTTTTAGATTGTCAAATTGAAGATTGTATGCGTTAATTTCATAATATATGAATATATTATGTATAAATTATTCAAAATCACATACTCCTATATTAATACACATGGGATATATTGATTTAATTTAACTACACCCATTTACATGAGTCATCAACAACCCACTCACATTCTTTATTCCAATTTATTCTGACTCCCTATGAGTTACACAAAATCCCTTTCAACTCTATTTTTATATGAATTTTTTAATATACTCCAAATTGTCTCCCTATAAAGTATACAAACTATATTCATATATTCTAGACTATTATTCCATTACAATATAGGTGTAATATAATGTTCATGAAACAATTTATTTTTTATGTAGTTGCATTTGGTTTTTAATTTTAGTTCATTAATATAAAATATTCTAATGAATTATGCAAATGACTTATGTATATGAATTAATCATTTTAATCATTATATAATTAACTTATGATTCCAATTGAAAATAATCACCTTTTATATTATGTATAATTTATTCACATCATCTATATTTCTATATAATTACAATAAAGGTGTATGTTGACTATGTTCATATTCCCCTTCCTTATGGGGAAGACTTCACTTAGTCCACATGTTTTATATTTTGAAACATTATCTCATTTTAGTGTGAAATTTATCTAAATAGTTACATAAAATATTATTTAAATATAATCATAGAAGAATATTGCATTGATTTCACCAGAGATATCCCAACATCATAGGATCTTAGAAAGAAGTTCCAAATAAAAATTGAATATACCAAACTACTTTAATATGACTTGATCAACTGTTTCATTGAAGTTTATTAGAATAATATTTAAAGATATGATTATTTTGTATTTTATGTATAAAATATTATTTACAATTCTATTTATTTCTCTTTTTATATTTCATCTCTCTATTTATTTTTCTATATACATATTGAATCTATTTTTATTTACCTATTAAATATTATTTACTCTTATATTTCTTATAGATAATATTTTGTATATATATAGTTTATTTATTAGTTAAATATATGTTTCCATTGATTTACTTGTTTTAATTTTTTTTGGAAATTTCATAGGTGTGATACTAGTAAAAGTAAACAAGGTGGAACATAGTGACTAAAGGACTAATTACATGGGATATTCGTAGGCCCTCAAACATCTCTTGGTCTATAGTTTATTGGTGTTGAGTATTTTTTTAATATTATTTGAAATAAATATAACTTCTTATGATACCACTTCCTCTCATGCACCTCACTCTAAGAAACCCACTTATTTCACCAATATTCACACCATCCACTTCACTTCACCATAGGTCACTAGTTGCGATAGATTTATATCTCCTTTCTTTCTTAATACACAACTAATCCACCTCCTGTTAACCATCATTACATTTTCGACTACCACCATTTGAGAGGAAGACTAAATAAAATGTTCTCTGTGATATTAGGAGTCTTTCAAGATCCTATATGTTTGTATGTCATGGGTATTGAGTTTTCATCCTTCTCCTAGTTGGTAGGTAATCTAACTTCGCATTGAACGACCACCTCGCACGCATGTCCCTCCTAAAACTCACCTGCTGTTTTATTTATACACACGGACCATAGTTTTTCATCATAGGTCCCCAGTTGTGTTCATATGTTGTAACCTTCCTTGCCTTATCCACAACCATCCCACATCCTGTTAACCATTGGAACATTCTCAACTACCACCGCATAAGTGAAAACTCATTGCATTTTGCTTTTGGATATTAGTATTCCTTTATGCAACTCTAAGTTTTTAATTCTGGTGTGGGGAGTTTCCTTCTTCCAGGTGGATATGGAATCATACTTTCTATAGAACCCATGTATCACACAAACCTCCATCCTAGAAATCTTATAATCTCCTCAGAATGAACAAAACCATTGTGCTTTGTTGTAGGTAACTGGTTATTAACATATGTTATCCCCTTCCATGCTTGATCCATAGCCAAGATACATTCAATTAACCCTTAGAACATGCTCGATTACCATCATAGAAAAGGAATACTCAACCCATAATTCATTTGGATATTAATAGTTCTTCACATACCTATTGGTTAATTGTTCATAGGTGGCGATGCGTCTATCTTTAAGAGTCCTTCAAATCAAAGGAATTGTAATTTTCACTCACAATATTTTTCATTGGATTTTTATATTCCTTCAAAACCCACATTGGTTATAGTTATTATATGGTGGTGATGGCTCTCTCTCAAATAATTTGTCTCTCTTTAAGCATTGAAGAAAATGATTCCCATGAAATATTGAATCCATACACTATTCTTTAGGATATTTTATTCCTTCCACCACCACTAGGTTTATAATTCTTCCCTGGTCATTCTCCAAAACTCATATGTAAATCCACGACCCCAGTTACCAAGAGTCGGTGCATTACATCGTAACATTGGAATGATCACAAGAAAGATCAAATCTCGAAAGACCAATTGGTTTAGTAGCCTTGGAAATATTAGATATATTCAAAAGGTTTACATTATATCATAAGGTGAAAACCACTACAACAACATATTGTCTCCATAGTCCACACTATTATCCCCTCATAATATCCCTGCAGGTCATTTATAATTTACTTCTTCACATCCTGTGGAAAATAAAACATAGAAAAGGGGTGAGCTCAAATGCCCAATAAGGATACCAATATAGCGGAATCTTTCATAAATAAGAATAAACATTTAAGGCAATGTATAACTAAAACAAAAGCCTTCTAAACTTGAACTTCAACATAGTATGGAAAAAATAAAATGAAATAATGCCATTTACTTATTCACATGGATATTCTACTAATCGAATAATCACATGCAATATCAATAACCACTTTCATAATGATGGAATGCATAATTCTAGACTATCATAACCACATAGCCAAGGCCTCGTACCAAGACTACAAATAAGATTTTTCCAAGGCCGTGTGCCAAGACACTAATTTGTCTAATGAGACCTACCGATGCATCGAGGAGCTATAGCAGGATCCACCCGTCACTTACTAAGTCCAATGCATTCCCATACGAAAAGGTTTAAACGTAACATAAACATTCGTATTAAAACTAGCAAATGAAATATCAATACATTCTATATAAACCATGAATGGTATAAAAATAACACATCCACAATAAAACATATCACAAAACCTTCAATACAATACAAAAGTTTGTATCATAATAAATCAACATCAAAAAAGCTTAAAATCCATCAACGGATGTTGACATAGATGAAAATCAAAACTATTTGAGATAAATATCTCTTTTCTCAAAATCATTGAAAAGTCACACATTTATAAAGGAAGTAATTTAGAAGAGGTTTTTGAATAAAAGTGTCCCATACCACTTTGAAACTTTTGAAAAGAAATATCATTTCAAAACATTCACGTCCATATAAATAAATCCTTAAAATCATTTAGAAAACATGGACATTAATTAAAAAGATTTAGAAAGATAAATCTTTAAAACATTTAAAATTGTGATCTTGATAAAGAGTACCTTTCAAAAATTCTTAAAATAGTCATTTTGAAATCATAAAAAAGTCACATAATTATAAAATAAAAAATTTACTTTTAAAATATACTTATAATCTTCTAAGGGATGCTTTGACAGTTTTATAACGGTAGTAAATAGCTGCACCCACCGTATAAGTTAAAAAAACATTCTTACCTAAAATTTGTCGAAAAGGTTAAAAGTCAATTGTTTGGGAAACGATGGAAAGATTTTTTTCAAAACACATAAGGGTATAAATGACTTTAACCCATTGTCTAGTAAATAGTAAATATGTTTTAAACACATTTTTAAGGAACATGGATGTGGATGATAAAGAGATCCCAGTAGATAATTGCGTATAAACAACCTTGGATAATGAAGAGATTGTGAAATAAACCCTTACCTTGTACTTTTCCTTGGTTGAGGGTAGGTTAACCTCATGTATAATGGTGAAATAATGTTCATTAAATTATACAAGAATCATATACATTAATATGATATCATATATGATATTTTAACATTTCTTTGTTAATAATATCTTATTATTATCGTCGTTTCGGGTGTTAACTTACTCGTTTTCTTTTATATGTTTTGTTACGTAAGCCATGTTTGTAATGGTTAGGTTGTATCTTTTTCATATCCATAATTATATCAAGTCCTTAAACATTATTTTTAAATCATCAAATGATAATTATACTTGAATGGATATGATGGAGAATGAATCTCATCGCGTTCGTGGAGACGGTAGTCCGTACGCACGCACGAGCAAAAATATCATTCTTTTGATATTAAAATAATATATAATTGGATGGTATATCATATATAAAGAATCATTATCATGTTATATTTATTATTTACATGAATTACAAATCATTATTATACCCATTCAAATAATAATATATTGAATAACAATTACACCACGACGTGGAGACGGTAAGCCATACGTACGCACGTATGGTGACATGTTATTTAAAGGGTGGATAGAATACTGAATATGGTTGTACCATAATTATAATAACATCACAGTATATATAAGATTCTGGAGTTATAATTTTATAATGGTAACAACAAAGAATGAAGAAGTGGAAGAAGAAAAGAACTTGAAAAAAGGTGGTGAAATCATTACCTCTTCTTCGGGTTCTTCCTTTCGATTTGATCGAAATGGCTCTTTAGGTTGGCTTTCGGATCAAACTACGACCTCTAGGTTGTAGTTAGGGAAGTTGGGAGAGTATTTGGGCAATGTTTGGATGATCCAAAAGGCTTTGAAGGTGTGAAGTAATGAGAAGTAGTAGTTCCCTTTTATAAGAGGGGTGAGGGGCACCTTTGGAAAAGATAGAAATATTAATTTATAATAAATTCATATTCGGTTTATAATGGCTACAATGTTGATTATTCAAATCTTAAGGTGGGGATAGGTCGAAATCCATTCAACGAATAGAATTTAGACAGGTTTGGGTTACTATATTAACCTTATCTTTTAGTTTTAACTCTTAGTTAATTAGTTTGACATTTACCATGTCACTTTGTATTTTTATATTATATAGTTAATAAACATACTATATTCATCCAAGCGACCACTAAGTGGTCCATTAATGATACAAATATCATGATATAAGTCTCTTGGAAGAACCTTAGATTTTTAAGAATTTAATATCAATTAATAATATAATATTTGTTTTAAAACTCATTTATGTCAATTTTGAAACTATTCAATAGTTGATTTTTGTGAAACTCATAACAGAATGATTACTTCGGAAAAAGTCAATTAAATCAATCCTAATATGTCATATTATCCTATAAAATTAGTTCAATTCATTATATGTCTCAAATTATATTTATTTGGATATTTATAATATCAATTATTTTAATTTTGTACTATTATGGTAATTAATGTATCATCATTGTGTCATAAATAAATTAACTTATTTAATGTCTAAAAATTATAAATAAAATATCATTATGTAGGAAATATTATTATCTTTATAATTAATATTTTCAATAGAATTTATCTTATGTATAACTCTATATTAAAAATGTTTTAGTAAAGAAATTTTGATTTTAACTCTTTTAACTCTTCTTTGAATTAAATAATAATAAATGTCCTAATCTAATACAAGTAAACCTAAATGATAATATTTAATTCCTAAGGTTGTTTTTGGTCGAGATACACTTTTAAAATAGAATTAGGACATGTGTTAGGGTAATATTAATATCATTTCTACCCTTAATTACCCTATTTACTTTTAACCGTGGTAAATAAAAGTAAAAAGTTACTATTCACCAAAAATTATTTTCATCTCATTGAACCACATTTTATTTTTTGATATTAACCGTGTCTCTCGGATTTTCGAAATTCCATTCACAGAAGCGGTAAAATTAAGTTTTATGAAAAATTCAGTTTTTTTAACTACCACTTAGTAGTTTCACTATTCATCAAAAATTGAAGTTTTTCAGAACAATGCCAAAATTTCACCCTAAGCTATAATTGATATCCCGAATTCAAAAATGATGTCTATCTAACAAAATTCTAAACATATATGTTTCATTAATTAATTTTATAATTAATTCCCGTTGTCAGAACAAATAGCATGTTTTTAAGAAACAATATATATCAAAATATTGACAATTGTTTAGGTTCAATTTCAAAGTGAAATTAATTCTAATGAACACCAATGGATAAAATGGTAAGAATATATTCTAATTATACTTTAAAACCACTCAAATTCATAAGTTATCACTATTTAATATTTTGATTAAAAAAGTTGTTTATAATTAAAATTTAGTAATTTTCACTATTCATCAAAATATTAAAGTTATCTGAAAAGTACCAAAATTTCACCCTATGATAATTTTGATATTCCGAATCCGAAAATGATGTCCATTTTGAGAGATAGAATATATAAAATTTCAAAAAGTAGGTATTACTATTTATAACGGCTAGTTTGGTAAGTCATGGTGCGCTTTAACTCGGTGTTGCGTGTAGTGCAAGTTATTCAATTATTTTAAAGAAATAACACACTATGAAATCTTGGGGTGTTACATCATACCTATGTGGAATAAATATATTTTCCTTAAACTCATGTCATGCAACTTCCATCATTCTAAATTTTCTTGTTCGAATTCACCTTTCATGGGAACATATTAATTTTTATACTTTTTCCCTAAAACAAATAATATTCTCAATATTTAACAATTTTCATCAAATTAAAATAAAATAATGTAGATGAAAATTTATACTCATTTCTTATTAAATATAATATGGAATTATAACAATTTTTAGCAAGATGAATTTAATTTTGAGAGTACAAAAACATGTATTTTTTAATGATAGAATATATATATATTAATATATTCATAGTTTTTAATATTTATTTATAGTTAAATATATTTATATCATCATGAATAAGGACACAATAAGAAAAAAATTACATTATGGTGCCTAAATATTTTCTTTTAACTTGTCAAGTATATTTGTTTATGAATTTATTTGTATTTTGTGCATATCATCTACCTATAACATTACCAATTTCGCATGATTTTTTTGTATATTTATCTTTTGGTCATGTTCTTAATTATAGATCCTACATTATGAATAATTAAAATATTTAACCTAAAAAAATTCAAAATAATGGGAATTAAAGGGTAATATGAAGCCTTAGTACTGTGTTCTTTAAAATTTTATTAGTCCATCATTCACCTCGATGTTTATAGTTCTTGGGTAGTGAATCCTCTTTCTATATCCATCCACATATCTCGAAGAACCTTCCTAATTGAATCCCATGGAGATTTCATTCAACACAATATTCATATAGTTACTATAGTTATTCTCCCACTACATGGTTTTTAGTTCATGAGTAGGGATGCCTCTCCCTAGAAGAATCTGCCTCTCTCAGAACATTGGAAAACTCAATTATCATGTAATTTTATTCATGGAAATGTTATTTAGGATATTGTATTATTTTACACAATTCCTAGTTTTTTGTACATGGGTGGTCATGTAATGAATTAATAAATACCATGAATAATCATGATTCCATTTGAATTAGGTGATAATCTAAGAATATTCATTTCTTTGTCTTTTTTATTTATTTGTAAATTCTTTAGGCCTTTTATCTTATTATTGTCTATGAATTTTTTGATTGTCATTTTCTCTATCATTTGGATTTTTAAATATTCTGTTCATGGAATCTCATGAAAATAATTCATTATAATTATGATTTAATATAAGAGAAAATATGAATAAAATAATATAAAAATGTGTAACATGTTCCAATTTATTTCATTATAAATAGTTGTTTGTTTTAGTTGGTTATAAAAATAAGCTATTTATTAATAAATTTTTTATAGATGCAGACATTAAAGAGTGTACTAATTTATTCTATATCTTAAAAAATAAAATTTTTTAATGTGAAACTATATATGATGCATGGATATTTCTGAATACCTCATGTATTGTTGACCAAATGTGTCTATGTGGGAAATTTTCCAACTGACAGTCCCATTATAGGGAAACATAGTACTTTTACTCATTCATCTCCATCCAACGGTAGATGGAAATGGAATGAGACCCTGGTTTTTGTGTAATTCATATTTTTTATGATCAGTAAAAACCACTTACATATATACTATTTGGATTAAGGGGCATTGTAATCTTACCATTTATCCTTTAAAATTTTGAATCTCTCTAATAAAGTTTTACTTTGATCATCACTATATAACTCTTGAAATTCGATCATTTTCACCTATAACATAGAAAATTTACATTATGTGAATTCCAGTATGGAATTCACATACATAGATTTTAGAAATGTCGGGATATACAAAAATTTGATTGAATTGTAATGGTTTATAATTGATTTTTTTTAAATCGACTAAGTGAAATTTAGAGACACCTCAAAATACCATATATAGAGCTTCATATATCCAAATTTGAACACATGGTGCTCCTAGGTCATTTCACTTATGTGAATATTTATATGAGTCTGTGTTTCGTTGTTTTTGATATGTTGTTGGCTTTTATTGTGGGAAATTGATGTATTCAGTTATGTAACTGAATCTTTCTTTGTGAAATTTCTCATACGTGTTCCAAAACACTTATATCAAATTTCAAGTATGTGAATTTGGTTACATAGTGGATTTCCATATGTGGAGACATCGGAAACATGAATTCTATTATTTCTCATTTCCTAATGTAGATAACCCCAAAATCTAGAGATCCATTTATTTCAAATCATGCCTCTTCTAATTCATAGTTAGTCATAATTCCTCGAATCGTAAACACATTAAAACACAGTTGGGATTTTATAAATCCATCTCAAACACATCATGATGATTACCAAGGAATTTTTAAACAATAAAACACTACTCTTTGTATTCTTAAATATATCCCACCACATTCATCACTCCAACTTAAACTTATCCTTCACAAAAATGTGTCTCAGTGCAATTTATTTTACCTACATGAAAAATGGTATTTGGGGGTGGATTATTCAACTCAAAACATCTTCCTCCCCAAAAATAAAACTAGTTTTTCACACATTATTCAGAGCTATACAATCTTTCTAATACATGTGCAGCACTTAAATCATACTTTTTATATCTAAACTTCTTATAAATTTTGTATTCAGTGCTTGGAATATTTCTTACACTTTTCATGACTAAACCAACTAGGTTCTCAATTAACAAATGTATGAGCTGCCCACTTGAATCTATCCAGCCAAGTATTCAACGGAACACAACACCAATTTTCACTTTTCTAAATACATGCTCCAAAACCCATTCAATCCTCATTACCTTATTCCCATCTTTATGATCCATATAAAACCATTACCCAATGTCCTGGGTAGAATAATCCTCCTTTGGATCTTGGTTAATCTAACCTATCTCTTATATTCTCCAAGGAAAAATTGACTTCCATTATATTAGAAGAAAATATATTACATGATCCTTCAAATAAAAGGGAACTTCACCCAAGAACATCATGCCACTAACACTAAAATCATATGTAAACTAGAAAAGAATATAATATACCTTACACTATGGAATAATGGTGTTGTTTATTTGATTTTATGTTTGGTGAAGATTTCCATGGAATAAATAAAATGTTATTCCCTCTATTTTGTATCCATGAATTGAATTTGATCACAAAAACTCTTTGGGCATGACCATCATATTCTTTATGATATTATAGTATATGAAATGAAAAAAATAATGGAAGAATGGAACTTTGAAGAATGAATAGTTTCATCTAGAGACCGCTTTAAGAGATCACACACTCAAAATAGTATGGTATCCACCTTTATATAGACTATGGGGCACTCCATAAGCTATGAAGTTACCCGTATATTTCATAAACATACGATTAATTGATTCTTTTAAATCGTAGTTAACCTATAAAAATATCTCTCTCATCTGTTTCATATAATGAAACAGTTAGTTAAATATATTCCAATTAAAATGGGATTCAAAAAAATTGATGTATCAAATTAGTAATGAAGTAATCATACCTTTCGATTCATGGAACTATGATTGTACCAACCCATATTTCTTTTTAAATAATAATTTTCCATAGAAAATGTGTGTTATATTATATTATATACAATAAAAACCTATCTATTAAATAATGAAGTGGTATTTACAATTGATACAGAAAGGGGAATCAATGGCCTCAACCAGTAGAGTCGTTATATTTGAAGGCCATTAATCTAAACATGGGATTGAGGTAGTGACACTAGGGTTTTCCCTTGAACTTTCCAAATATGATGTTTTCCATGTGAATCTTGAACGAAATCACCTATGGTAGATTTTATGTTAGTGGAGATTACCACTTGGTCGATGCAAGTCAACCCACCAAAATAAACTACCACCTTAGAAAACCATACCCTTTGGGAATATATGGGTGTAAAATGGGATATAAGTTCAAGGACATAGTGACTTCGAACTAAATTACTATACAAAAATAAATTTTTTATTCCATTAATTCTATTTTATGAATAGTTTTTCTAAATAAAATATAGGTCAAACTAAGGTGGAACTTGATAAATTGATTTTTCAGAAACAATTTTTACTTTTCATAAAAGAAATAAATTTCTATAAAAAACTAAGGTATTATGAAAAAAAATAATTTTAATTAAATAGAATTTAAAATAATTTTTTTAAAATAAATTATAAAATAATTTATTAATGTTATTGAAATTTTATGAGTGTTATAAATTTGACTATGCATTATCAGCCTGCTATTTTTTTAATAAATATATATTTTTATATTTAAAATTTAAAATTATCATATTTATGGAATAAATATTATTAAAAAATATTATTTTAGAAATTATTATTCTAAAACCATATTAGGTTGAATTTATGAGGATTTTCTAAAATACATTGTTTTTTCTGGAATAGTAAAAACACATTTTCATGTTTTAGTATTTTTAATAACATCTAAATTATGTCGCAAGGATGTAATAATAAATTAACAACAATAAATGAACTAAAATATTTTATTTTATTTTATTTAAGTATTTTAAAAGATTTTAATTACATATGAAACTATAAATGACATTCCAATGACTAAATTGGAAACATTCATTTTAAAAACAATACCTTGTGGAAACAATAAATATTCTTCCAAAAGAAGAAATATAAAATGATTATCAGTTATTTTAGGTTAAAACAACATAAATTACATTCCAAATGTCAAAAACCATGGGAAACCCCTTGGTTAATCCAATTGGTTTGATTTTCCCACAATCTAGGTTTCCAAGGGCTATATTTGGAAATTAGTAAACAAATCCCCCACTTTTGCAAAAAATTACCCACCCATTTCACCACAAATTTTTACTATAAATCCTTACTCCATAATTTTATAGTGTTTTCCCCTCACAAATAGTCCTATCAAGGTGTCCTCAAGTACCCAAGATTCTATTAGTCAATATTTTTTATTAACTCATTAAGGTAATAATCATTACTTTATCCTCAATTTAAGAACCTTTTTCAATATATGTCTTCTAAATGATATGTTCACACTCTTTTATAACCATTAATTCATACCCTTAAATTCATATTATGTTTTATAAATTGGTCAATCTTGGACCCTCTCATTATACCCTTTTATAATACAATTATTCATACTCATTATGCTTCCTAATTTACTTATCAAAATTTCTCTCTTCTTATCCATAAATTCTATTTTATTTTCAATATGTGTATACCTGACAAATTTTCATTTCCATGGTAATTCCCCTGGATGGAATAATTTTTTATTTTATTCTCTTATTTACTCATATGAAAGCCACATTCCCTTTCATGGAATAAAAATGAAATAATGATCATGTTTTAAACATATTTTGTACACAATGATTTGGATAAGAAACATTTTATTTATTATCGACGAATTATTAATGAAATAAATCATTATGAAATTTGTGTACAACATTAATTAATACATATCAACTTTGTTCCCTAGTATAACTCCAATGGATTGTAAAAATTATATATTCTCTAGGGATGGCCTGTTTTACAATAACATTGTGAACAACATTAGTAATTTTCATTTATGACACATGGGTGACAAACCATAGTGATTTGATTATTAATTTTTCATATAAATATTGTAGCCACATTTACATGTAATGTATCATGTTATCTACGATATTAACCTTATTCCTTTACTCAATAAATAATTATATTCCCCTTATTGTTGTTGAAAATTTTCAAGAACACATGTAAACTATTTCCTTTTCTTATTCCCTTACCAGGCCTCATGGTCATAGATTTACTTTGATGTATGTCCCCAGGTGATGAGATTTCTTAAATATACTAATGATGAACCTATGGATTATCCATTAAATAGGATGAGATTAATTTTTTATATTAAAAATAATGTTTTATATTATCATGTATTGTGTTCATGATTTGCAATAATCTATGCTTTAAAATATCCTCTGTTTTATTCACTGTTATAATAAATTAGGTAACAAAAAGGTAGTATTCCAATTTTTGTATAATAGGAAGGATTTTTTATTTATTGAAATTTAGATTTGAATACTTTGGGAAGAATCCTATCTATGTTTTTATTTGTTTTATACCATTATAGTATTTTGGGGAAGTATTAAGTAAGTGGTTTCTAAGAAAATAAATCCTTTTATGTTTATGAAATAGAGTATATGGAACTTAAACACGTGTATCTTTGGGTAACACATGAAAAACATTCATGTATCTAGTCTTGAATGGTATATGGTTCACAAAAACAGGCCTTCATTCACTCATAGTTTTACAATCTGGTTGGATATGTTTGTTTAATATCATGTTTTTTGAACCATTATGAAGTAAATATAAAAAATGTAATTTTTTTTAAATAATAAATTATTTAATCATGATATTTTAGAAATAAAATTAATTTATAATTATAAGTTTCTTAAAAGATACATTTTTCTCATTATATTTACTTTTATTTAGAAAATGGTGGGAAATAGGGGGAACCATGTAAATGATAAGTGCAATGGACCATGTGATGATGAACCTCTATTCGAATCCAAAATGGAAAACATAATGAGAATGATGAACAAACTAACTAAAGTTATCAATAATAACTTGAATAAATAAGAGAGACTATATTCACCCTAAATGGAAGACATTTTAGTTGAGTCTTTTATCTGTCAACAACCACATTCTTTTAGTTTCTCAAACCACCCATTGAATACTTAACAATAGTTAATCTCTATAAGAAAGATAAATTATATACTCCATGGATCAAAACACGATAAATTAACCCTAGATATATAATTCTTAGACGTAGAAGATGATTATTCAGGGAAATTAATTACAAGTACGAAGGCACAATGGTAGACCGATTCAATAGAGTGGGAAGTGTTCAGGGGAACATTTTATAATAAATATTTCCCCTATTTTATGTGACTAAAAATGGATAAAGAATTACTACAGATGAATGAGTTGGAAAATGAATTATTTGGATGTTATGAGATGAGTTATTCAACACCTTATTGTTACATGCCTAAATTTTTAATGTATCCTATTGGACAAGTTGATAGATTCTTTGGTGGAATAACGGCCCATTTATGGAGGAATCTATCAAATAAAAAGTATGAAAACTATGAGGAGACATTGTGAAGTGCAATTAAGGTCAAACATGAATTTAAATATATACAATGGTTATATAAATAGAATTAAAAGAATATATCTTTGGAGCCATCCTTTGGGAAGAACCTTGATCACAGAATAGGATGAAAGAAAGTCCAACATCCCACATGCATCAAATGTTGTAAGAAGAATTTGGGTAACAACATTATTAGGGGTGTAAAATTTAACAATTGTGTAAGAGATGGAAATACAGATAAAAAATATCATAGTGAGGTAAATTCCCAACTTCTCAACATGAATGAAAAAGGGAAGATGGTGTAGGATAATCCTAAAGTCAAATGTATCAATTGTGGACAAGTTGGTCACTTTTTAATGATTATCCAAGCCAAAAGATAATGGAGAGGGAATCACCAACAACCTCTGCATTGTCTAAGGGAGTAATTTAAGGATTGTTATATCATTAAGGATAATGTATAGGCCCCCAATGACATGGAGGCAGGTACTCACATCGTTCTCTCAATGTGAGAAAGTAATTTTTTTATTTTGGTTCTATGCATTTCCTTGTTTCCTCTTCGTTTGCAAAGAATATATTATCAATACCTAAGAATCTAGAGGTAGATTTATAAGTCAAGATGCTTAGAGGGATTTGTAATAAACCAATGTTTTATCAATGGAAATACCTTCTTAAAATTAGGAATTATTGTATAATCACATAATTAAGAACAGTGAAATACAATTATTCTAAATAATATGTGATCATTAAAAATAATTTTTCCACTATAATGTTTTGAATTTTGAAAAACTAACATACACTATTGTGTTGAGGATGATATTTGGAGTCTAATAAAACCAACATATTTTATGGTGCATAGTAAAACACCCTTATGAATAGTAACATACACTTATGAATTGTAAATAGTCCAAAATAATAGTAACCTCACCCATGAAAGTATAAATAAAATTTCAGCATCTTATAAGTGACAATTTGACCATATTAAAAATATTGTCATTTTTGTAAGTCATAAATAATAAATAATAATTAATTAATTAATTTAAAATAAAATTTATCTTCTGAAAAAGTTTTCATAAATTAAAAATTATATGTCTTTTGGTATTTAATATAATTTTATAAGAACTTATGCAATTTTTAGAAGCATTATGTAATCAGTTTAAATTTTAAAATCTGTATTTTTCAAGTAGATTTTGATTTTAATTAAAAGTTTAATTAACCATAATTAAAAAATCATTTTTGAAAAATGGACCTTATTTGTTGATTCTATACGTCAAAAAATGGTTAGGGTGAAATTTTGGGATTTTTTTGAAATACTTGAATTTTTTATAAATAGTAAAATATGATAATCTACAAAATAAGTTAAATTCATGAATTATAGAGTCATGGGTGATGTTCTAATGATGTGAAACCATATGGTTCGGATTCACATGATATAATCACTATATTTAGTCATAGAATACTCACTATTCGTTGTCTTGTGGATAAATAATAAATTATTGAATATAATATTTTTAAAACCCCTCTCCCCTCCATTATAAATACCACCCTTCACACCCTCATTTCCTTACAGCTCTCAAGCTAAAATACTTGACTAAAATGTTCCAAAACATTTTCCTTATCCTATAACCCACTTCCAAGAGATTCTAGTCTCATAAAAAGCGTAATCCATGGTTCCTTAAGAAGGATTCAAGAGGTAATTTCTCTCTCTCTTTTCCGTTATTTTCCATTAAATTTCAAGTACTTTTATTGATCTTTATCCCACCTAAAATCATCCATATGGCATGGTAACTCTATTATATTACATATAAAATAATGTTATGATACTAATGGTAGAATATATCATCCAACCCCCTCTCAACTTCTTTTATTTTAGAAAAGAAAATGTTGTTCCTATGGTGTTAATTTATCAACTTCAAGAACGAAAGGTTCTCTTTTTACCTTTACTTCCATAAAATATGGTCAAGAATCCATTTTTATGGTTGGAACATAATATTTTATATGTATAGTAACATATATAATGTTATGGAACTGACTTATGTACATATTACTAAATGATAAAACAAATCATGTTCATTGTGATCCAAAAACCACTCAAATTAACCAAATACGATCATCATTAAATTTAAACTAATGATTCATCCACATGGTATATAGCAAGATTAATATAATATCATTTAAACACTTTTGATATCATTAAAAAATTGAAATATCAGTCTTTTATATTTATCCATGTTCTAAATGAACAGCCATTCATGAATACAAGTGAACCGGTTACAAAAACCATTAAAGCAGATATTCCCGAACAATGGATTTAAACCCTATAACTCATCCCGAGGACCATAAAATAAATTAATGAAAATATAATGAACTATATTCATGTAAAGATGGTAATTTAATTATAAATTAATGAATCTAATGTGGTTATAAATGAATTCAATGTGAAGAATGCATTCAGATACATGGTATGGGGAAATTCTCGAACCCACCTTTCTTTCTTCGTGTTCTCCCTCTTTCACTCCCTTTTTGTTATGGTAACTAATTTAAATAATTTGTTCATAATTATATTACCTTTTATTGGATATAAATGCTTTACACTGGATTTTATTTCATACAAAATGTTTTCCAAAATAACTATTCTTTCCAAAAAACACCTTTTAATTCTTACTCATGGTTGATGGTTCTTGCATCAATTATGTTATTCCCACTTTCTTTTGAGAACCCAATGTTTATGAATGTGTTATTTTGAGATGAAACCCATTACTTCCCATGGGTTATTTATGTTCATTTTTTATTTAGGTTTTATGTGGAATGCGTGATAATGATAATGTTATGATGTGATGGGGGTGCACAAAATTATATAGCGCAATATGAATGTTATGATGTCACAGGTATGCCCAGAATTATACAACGTTGACATTCACTGGGTAAAGTGATGAATCTAATGATAAAAAGGAAATCAATGCATGAACATGATGTTATAACAATTCACAACTATGTTTTGTAGTTAACAAATAAGACATGATGTTTTATTTTTATACATTGCCACATTTCACGTCTTTTATTAATGCTTCCTCTCATGTTAATGATCTTTTTCCTATGTTTTGATTGATCTCACCAATTGTTATATTGTTCATATCTATCCTCTTACTGGGATTTTAACTCACCCCCTTTTGATGTATATCCTCATGTCACTACATGTACTAAGGAGGGGAAAAGTGACAAAAAGAATCTAGAGAAGAAGGAATTAAATAAATTTTTATGTTTGGTGTTGTAAATGTTATTTTTGGTCCTAGTTATCCCAAGAAACTAATCCTATGGATCCTTAGGGTGTAATACTATTATGTTTTTTTATCTTCATAAATGATTTAATAGTTATGTGATAAATGTTAGGGTTTCTATAGTTAGTATCACAGGAAAAGTTTTGTTAATTTGGGAATTCGGATTAGTGAACCCTAGATTAATCCTCTAGTATGAGATTGAGTAAAAATATTCACACAAGAATATTTACATAGGGATACCATAATTTATGATTTTCGTTTAAATTTTTCAAATTAAAAATTTATTTATTCCTGACTTGTTGAATTATGTTTCATTGTAACCTTTTCAATTTTAGAAAATTTATGGAACTTGGATAATCTAGGACAACAACCCGTGTGAGGGTCAATGCAAGGATTTCCCAAACGACATCCCCAATTCTTTGGGAGGTGGAGTTTAAACCTTTATGGTGATACTTACCCAAATATCTCAACTTATGAATAGTAACCAAAATAGTGGGGAATTTCCTACTTCACCAAAGAGGGATCAACTGGGTATCGAGTGTTTTATGTGGAAAAACCGTCGATGTTTTGTGGGTCTTCCGATTCATTAGTAGTGGAATAGTGGATCAAATCCATGGATATGATATTTTCTATGATTCATTGTTCTAAGATGAAGAAGGTGACACTAGTCGTTTATTTCCTAGATGGAGATTCTGATCAATTGTGGGAATTTATTAAAAACTCTAAGCCATGTGATTAAATTGATTAGATGGAATGAGAATACATTAATAACTTGTTTCTTACCAATTATTTCCCAAGAACTCTTCATACAAAGATGGAGAGAGAATCCATTGATCTCAAAAAAAAGAATGAGAATATATCATAACCTACGAAGAGAATTTCACAAATATTTCGAGGTACACTAAGGGATTTGTTATCAACAATGATAGAAAAATTGATAGATTATTTATTGGGTGAAAACCATACCTTTGAATTGATATTTCAATTCGAAACTTTGGGAGTTATTAATAAGTTATTCAATGTGATCTCAAAGTGGACATGGAGTTTGGGTAATGGTCCCTTGGATAACATTATAGGAAAGAAAATATGGATTTTAAAGTTAGAGGATCCAATTATAAATGTGGGAAGAAAACTCAATAACACACCTGACAAAAATGTGGGAAGTTTCATCATGGGGACTACCTCAAAGGGACATGGAAATGCTTCAAGTGTGGAAAAGAAGGACATCATGATCAAGTGTGGCAAAAATACATGAGAGGGAAGAAGAATTAGGTGGAATAAAGGAAATAACTAACCATTGTTCAATGCTAAAACTGTAGGGAGCAGGGGAACTATACAAGCCAGTTAACTAACCCCCATGTCATAGAGGGTAATCTGTATCAGAATCCAACAAAGCCAAAGGAACAAGGGAAGGCTTATGCCATCAATAAGGTGGAAGTGGATCAATATAAATATGTCTTACAAGTTACACTTCTTATTCACTCCAGAATGGAAGGAGTCTTATTTGATTTTAGTTCTACGAATTTCTCTATATCGTGAATGTTTTATAGAACAATATAATCGAATCCCCGAAACCTTGAAGTAGGGATATCTATAGAAACACCATGTAGTGAAATCACTACAACCTAGGTTTCTAACTCTTCTCCAATAATCATATATTGGAATATTCTTCAAGTGAATCTCGTAATACTAACCTTGGTGGAATTCAACGCTATAATGGGAATGTATTGGCTCTCATTATATAGTGCATATATCATCATCTGAGAAAAGGTAATATATTTTCATATTTCGAACCAACCCATGCTCCTCTACAAATTCAAGGATAATCATGAATCTCCTTTGTAAAATACTTCAACAGTGTGGGTGTTGATTCTCTATGAAAAGGCATACCACTTTGAAATGGTTGAGACAAAGGAAAGTTACAACCTACTGAAAATGCCAATCATAAGGGAATACGGTGTTGTGTTTCCCTAAGAGTTACCCATAATTCCCCCAGATCGGGAGGTAGAGTTATTTGTAGAACTCATACCCAGATCTACTCCTCTCTTGAAGTGTCGCTATAGGATTTATCCTATCAAACTAGAGGAGTTAAAGATGTATCATCAAGATCATTTTTGACAAAGGTTTCGTACACCCTAGTGTATCACCTTGGGTTGTGCTAGTTCTCTTTGTAAAGAAGAAAGACGGATCAATGCAGTTTTGTATCAATTATCAGGAACTCAACAAAATCACCATAAAGAACATGTATCCTCTTCCAATGATAGATGACTTGATCGATCAGTTAAGAGGAGCTCAATACTTCCCAATGGTGTATCATCGTTATGGATACCATCTCTTAAGGGTGAAAAAGAAATATATTCAGAATACTGACTTCTGTACAAAGTATGTGCACTATGAGTTTTTGGTGATGCCCTTCGAACCTAATAATTACCTGAAATCTTCCTGGAATTGATTAATAGAGTCATTAGACATTACCTCAACAAATTTTTGGTAGTGATTATTGGTGACATTCTCATATAATACCAGATCATGGAAGAACATGAAGAAAATCTATGACTTCTCTTGGTGACATTGAGGAAGGATAAGTTGTATTCCATGTTTAGAAAGTGTGACTTTTGGATAAAACAATTCACTTTATTAGTACATGTGATCACAAGTGATGTAATTTTTATAGAGCCTTAAAAATAATGGTGATTGAGCAATGGACCATCCCCTCTAGTGTCCCAAAAATATGTAGTTTTCATGGATTAGCTTGGTACTACTGACGTATTTTGAGAAATTTCTCATGATAGTCAATCCCTATAACTATGTTAACAAAGAAAGGGGTAACGAATTTATGGATGGATGAATGTGAGGAAATCTTCAAGGAGCTAATGAAAAGATTGATCACTACACTTATACTCACATTTCCGAAAAGTGGAGAAAGATTTTTGATAATGTGATTCTTTAATAAAAGGATTTGGTTTCTTACTCAAGAAAAATGATAATGTGATAGCCTACGCCTCACAATAGTTGACGATCCATGAGAAGAACTACCAGACGCGTGATCTAGAGCTAAAAACCATGACTTTATTCCTTGAAAATATGGGTACACTACCTTTATGGTGAGAAGTGTGAAATATACACTGACCACAAGAGCCTAAATTATATATTCACACAAATAGTGCTCAATATGCGTCAAAGGAGATAGTTAGAGCTAATCAAGAACTATTATTTCTCTATTCACTATCATCCTATAAATGTGAACAAGGTAGTTAATGCTCTTAATAGAAAATAACTTGCTACTCTATCCATGTTACGGATTGAGAAATACCCTATCTTCTTCAATATGAAATGGATGGATTTTGATATCATAAGGTCCTGAGATAAATCCTACCTTTCCTAGATGATTGTAATACCATTAATCTGGGAGATGATTAAGGAGGCACAAAGGGGTGATCTGAAGTTATAAAAGAATGTGAACGTAGTAATGGAAGGGAATTTGCAAGAGTTCCATATCGATGATAATGGTGTGATTTGGTATAGAATGCAAATTTTTGTTCCTTCATCACTAAGGATAATGAAGTATCTATTTGATAATGAACATAGCATAACATTATATATTCATCTTAGTATCCCCAAGATGTACCGAGATCTCTTTCGACACTTTTGGTGGGATAACATGAAGAGGGAGATTGTGGATTATATCTCAAGGTGCTTGGTATGTCATCAAGTTATAGTAGCGTGAAAAAATCCCAAATGGATGATGTAGTCATTTCCTATACCGATGCTGAAATGAGAGAATGAAATTATAGACTGTATCATGGTTCTCCTGAAGATATCCAAGGGAAATAATGTGATATGGGTTGTGGTTGACCGAATCACTAATACTGCCCATTTTATCTCAATTCAGAAATATAACTTGCTTGAAAAACATGTAAAGATACATGTTATGGAAGTGGGGAAACATCATGGTGTTACACTATCAATTTTCTGTAAGGTTCACATCTATATTTAGTAAGAGCCTTCAACATTCTTTGTGTAGTGAATTAAATTTCATCATGGCCTATCCCCCCCCCACCCAAACTGATGGCCAATCTAAAAAGGATTTTCAGACTCTTGAAGATATTATTAGAGCCTTATCATAAGAATTAAAAGGTGGATGGGATCATCATCTCACATTGGTTGAGTTCTCATTCAACAACAGCTTCCAATCAAGTATTCAGAGGGCTCCATATGAAGCTTTTTATAGAAAGTGATGTAGAACTCCAACCTGTTGGGATTAATTTTCATAAAGAAAGCTAATTGGACATGTTCTTGTAAAAGATATGATAGAAAAGGTTCAAGTCAGCCATAAACATATGAATTCTTCTTATAGTCAGCAAAAGAGCTCTGTTGACAACCCTTGAACGGACCTGAAGTTTGACCATGGAGATAATGTCTTCCTTTGAATATCAACATGGAAGAGATTCATGCGGTATGGAAAGAAAGGGAAGATAATATCAAGGTACATTGGACCCTTTAAGATCCTTTAACTCATAGGATATGTGGTCATTTGGATTTCACTTCCATTGAATATGGATCATGTCCATGATGTGTTTCCTGTATCACCCCTAAGAAAATACATACCAGATCCCTCACATGTACTAAACTCAAGGGTCATACAACTAGAAGATGATCTATCTTATGAGGAGAATCCATTAAATAATATTGATCAGAGAGATATGGATTTATGCAACAAGAGAAACAAACTAGTCAAATTATTATGGAGGAAGCATAATTTCAATGAAGCAACTTATGAACTTGAAGAAGCGTTGAAGGATAAGTACCCTCACCTGTTTATGTAAAACAAAATTTTGAGGGTAAAATTTAATAAGGGTTGAAGAATGTAATGACCCAATGTTTTATCAATAGAAATACCTTCTTATAATTATTACTTATAGTATAATGAAATTATGAAGCAAAAAAAAATATCACGATACAAAATAATTTGTGATCATAAAACATAATTTTTCAACTTCTATGTTTTGAATTTAGAAAATATGATATACACGGTTCTGTTCCGGATGATTTTTGGTGTCTAACAGAACAAACATATTTTTTGGTGAATTGTAACTAACCCTTATGAATAGTAACCCACACTTATGAATAGTAATAATACCCTTATAAATAGAAAATCGTCCAAAATGATACTAACCTCACCCATGAATGTATAATTAAAATTTCGGTATCTTATAAAAGACAATTTTATCATAGTAAAAATATTGGAATATTAGTTATTCATAAATTAATATATATTTTTAATTAATTAATTTAAAAGAAAAAATATTTTCATTAATTTTTTTCCAAATTGACAATTCAATTTCTTATAGGTTTTAATGTAATTTTAGAATAACTTATGTAATTTTTGAGTGCATTATGAAATCAGTTTTAATTTTAAAATCATTATTTTTGAAATTGATTATGATTTTCATTAGAAATTAAATTAATCATATATAGAAATATTTTAAAAAAAATGGACTTCATTTTTGGATTCTACACATTGAAAAATGGTTAGGGTGAATTTTTTTCATTTTTCTGAAATACACGAATTTTTATGAATAGTGAAATATGATAATTTACAAAATAAGTTAAATTAAAGAATTATAGATTCTTGGGTGATTTTTGGATGATGTAAGAACATATGGTTCGGATTCAAATGATACAATTATTGTATTTAGTTATGGAAGACTTACTATACCTCATCTTGTGGAGAAATAATAAATTAATGAATGTTATAATGATAAAACACCTCTCCCTTCGACTATAAAAACCACCCCTCACACCCTAATTTCCTCACACCTATCTAGCATCCATACTTGTCTAAAATCTTCCCAATGAACTTCCCTCACCCCTCTCCCATGTCCAAGATCTTCTTTTCTTATCAAAAGACCAATCCAAGGTTCTTTAAGGATGATTCAAGAGGTACTTTCACACTCTCTCTTCCTTTATTTTCCATTCAATTTCAAGTTCTTTTCTTGATCTTTTTCCACCTATACACATCCACAGGGTTTGGTATGACCATTATATTAGATAAAATGGAATCATATGATACTAATTGTAGAATATATCATTCATCCCCCTTCTCCGATTCTTTTTAGTTTATAAACGAAAATGTCGTTCGTGAGTTGTTAATTTATCACCATCAAGAATGAAATGTTTTATATTTCCTTTTTTGCCATCAGATTTGGTCATGAAAAAATTTATGTGGTTGAAAAATTATATTTTATATGTATATTATCCTATATAATTTTCATGAACTATCTCATGTACATATTAGTAAATTTAAAAACAAAACATGTTCGTTGTGATCCTAAAATTGCTCAAATTAACCTAATATGATCATCATTAAATTTTAACTACTGATCCATTCACAGGGTTTATAACATAATTCATTATAAGATAATTTAAAATCATGTAATATAATTAATTACTTGAAATATCAGTTCTGGATGTTTTTCCATGTTCTACACAAACTTCCATTCATGAATACAAGTGAACCGTTCAAAGAAACCCAAAAAACAAACATTCCCGAACAGTGGAATTAAACCCAATAACTCATCCAAAGAACCATAAAATAACTTAATATAACCGTAATGAGATATATTAAAGTACACAAGTTTATATTATTGTTAATTTATTAATATAATGTGGTTATACAATACTTTAAAGTGAATAAATTGTTCAGATACAAGGTTAGTGGTAATTCTCGAACCCAACATTCTTTCTTTAGGTTCTCCCTCATTCACTCCATTTTTGGTACGTTCACTCATTAAAAAATAATTTTTCATCATTATCTTATCATTTCTGAGATATAAATGTTTTATAAGATCTTATTTCAGACAAATGTTTTTCCAAAATAACTCTTCTTTCAAAACCACACATTTTATGTCTCACTCATTGTTGATGTTTCTTGCATCAATTATGTTATTCCCACATTAATTTGCGAACCCAAAACTTATGAACATGTTCTTATGAGATGAAACCCATTTCTTACCATGGGTTATTTATTTTAATTTTTTATATATATTCTATGTGGCATGCATGATAATGATATTATTATGATGTGACGGGTGCATCGGAAATTATATAGCACAAAATGAATGTTATGATGTAACAGGTGTGCACGGAATTATACAATGAAAAATGAAATGTTTAAAGTGATGAATTTCATGAGTAAAATGGAAATGATGTGTGATGTTGATGCTATCATTGTTCACAACTATGTGTGGTAGTTAACCACTATGACATGATGTTTCATTTTTATGCATTGCCACATTTAAAGTCTTTTATCAATGCTTCCTCTCATGATCATGATCCTTTACCTATGTTGTGATTGTTCTTAAGAATTGTTATATTGTTCATATATATCCTATTAATGGGATTTTATCTCACCCATTTCTTATGTATATCCTAAGGTTACTACATGTACTATGGAGAGTTCATGTTTCAATAAGAAGGTAGAGAAGAAAAAATTAAATAAATGTTAATGTTTGATGTAGTAAATGTTATGTTTGGTTCTAGTATTCCCAAGATACTAAACCTCTAGGTCATCATGGTGTAATACTATTATGATTTTTATCTTCATAATTATGTAATAGTAATGTATGAAAATGTAGGTTTTCTATAGTCAATAAAAGAGATACCCCGACTTGAGCTTTGTCTAGAAGCAACTCTCATAGGCTTCTTTTTGGAGACATTAAGGTAAGATAAAGAAGGAAATGGTGTATAAGAAAATAAAATGTCAAATAATTCTGGAAGACATTAATTTATTTTATGAGTAGTTAAAAGGTCCTCCCCCATAAAGAGAGGTAGAGTTCTCCATTGAACTCATACATGGATCAAGGCTGATATCAGAGACCCAGTATAGAATAGAAGACTCATAGCTTGAGGAAATTAAGAAACAACTTCAAGATATTTTGGGGAGGGAATTTATTTTACCAAGTGTGTCTCCTTAGGGAGAACCTAATTTTTTTATGATGATAATAGATGTATCAATATAGATATTCATTTATTAAAGTGAACATAATGGGATCATATTAATGAACAAGTACCCTCTCTCAAGGAATGATGGCTTACTTGAATAGCATCATGGTGCTCAATTGTTCTCTATTATTTATCTTGGATATGGAAATCATCAGTTGAGGTTCAGAATGAAGATATTCCAAATAGTTACATCCAATAAATATATGGGCATTATGATTTTTTTGTTATTCCCTTCATCCTCACTAATTCTCCTACTATATTTATGGATTTTCTAAAAATACTCTTTATATAACGACCCATACTTTACATACATTGTTAATACTTCAAAATTGAAGCACGCTTATTACAACATATGACAAAACACCAAAGGACCGTATAGGTATAGTGTCTTTAGAAACTGGGAAACATAAACAACTGGTTCATAAATCTTCTACAGTGTCTCCCATTTATTTCATCATATCTAGGGTCCCTTTTAGCATATTTTACTTAATATCCATCTTCCTGACCGGGGGAAAAGAAAACATAAAAGGGTGAGCTCAAATGCTCAGCAAGGGCAAATAAAGGAACTAAAAATCATATCATATCTTTTTGAAAATCATAACCTTCAAAATAGATCATAATATCTTAACATGGAATAAATCATAGAAGTGAAAATGAGATCACCATAATCATAACATGAAACTTGAAACTTTGTGGCATGCACACATAATCATGGAAAATCATTTCTTGTTAGTCATGACTCATTGCCAAGACTATCTTAGTGGACAAAGTCCCTTTCTGAACCGAGTCACCCTCGTTCCAGTCCTGTTTCACTGAACCGGTATAACATACCGTTCCAGCCATGTCTATCTCATGTGATATAAAATCTTTACCCAATGCATTGGAGGGAGATATAGGTCCCACCCATCTTATAATGAATCCTTTCTTATGTGTGCCACATAATCATAAACCATACATCATAGCGTAACCCAGGTAATAAAAATGGGATTCTTAAACAACATGACATCATAAAAAAATTCATATAAGATAAGGGAATTCATAAAAATATTTCCATCACAACATAATCAAATCCATGTAATAATAGGGATAAAAACATAACCCATTTATTATCTTAGATGGAAAATAATTTCGATAAAATACTTGAACTTCATTCTTGAGGAAAATATCCTTTCTACTTCAAAAACACTTTTCCTTTCTTAACATGTCATACAATTATAAAATAAAGAAGTTGATTAAAAATAAAATTTAAAACTTATAAATGAAGATTCTTGGAAATAATGTTTTAAAAATTCATTCATGCCGTATAAGTTTAAAAAAAAAATTCTTCGTACTTTTGTCGGAAAAGTCAAAAAGTACCTCGTACGAAAAACGACAAAAGATTCCTTTCATACATATTACTAAAAACTCACCGAAGGGTAAAAATGGATTTAAACAATTGTAGGTGGATGGAAATAATATTACATATTGATGAAACATGGATGTGGATGATAAAATACACCCCAGTAAATACTAAAGTATAAACAATCTCGGATAAAAATGAGATTGTGATATTTCCCTTACCTTAGGTCCGATTTGCTTTGTATGTGTCCGAAGCTCCTGTATAATGGTTTAAATAATGTTATTGAATTATTCCAGAATCATACATATTGATATGATATCATATATGGTCATATTATTAGCTTCTTGTTAGTAATATTTCATTGTTACTTGTTACTCGGGTCTTTATTGACTTTTGTTCTTATGCGTGTTTTGCCGAATAAATTCTTATTCTTCTTTTAAGGTTATAGATACCTTATATCCAGAATGGTATTAGTGTAACATATATCATATTTATTCATTCAATTCATTTATATAATTACTATGTAATGATGATCATGTAGAACGAGTCGCATCGCATCGTGGAGACGGTATTCCGTACGTACGCACGAGTGATGATATCATTCCTATGATCATGGAATTGTATTGGAGTATATATATATTATTTCAGTATCAATATTACTTTATAATAATCATAAATAGTTACTCATTACACCATTATACTCATCCTTGTAAAGTGATGGTGGAAAATAGATTACACCACGGCGTGGAGACGGTATTCCGTACATACGCACGCGCGGTGATTTCATTTTTCCGTAGGATGGATAGAAGGTGAATTAGGGTTGTTTCATATTTATAATAACATATCAGTATGTAAGTAATACTGATGTTATTACTTTATCATGAAACAACTAAAGAAGAAGAAGTTGAAGAAGAAAGAAATTGAAAAGATCGGTAATGGATATTACCTCTTCTTTGGAACGCTTCTTTGAATCCTCCACTTAGGGAACTAAGATTGGTCTTTGAAGAAGACCAGGACCTCTAGGATTATTCTAGGGAAGTGTAGAGGAGAAAATGGCAGGGGTTGGCCGAGCTTGAGTGCTCAATTTGGTGTGAGGAGGAGGGGGAGGAGGTGCCCTTTTATAAGGGAGGAGAGGGGCACCTTAGGAATATCTCAAAATATTATTTTATATTAAAGTCAAAATCGGTTTATAATGGTTAAAAAGGGTCTTATTTCGAGGATAAAGTGGGTATGGGTCTAAATACTATCAACCAATAGGATTTAGACAAGTTTAGGGTATTATTTTAACCTTATCAATTAGATTTAACTCTAAGTTAAATAATTTAACTTTTACCGTGTCTTTTTGTTTTCTTTCACTATATGGTTAATACACTTACTATAACATGCCAAACGAACCCCAAATTGTTTATTATTAATATATATATCCTTATCTAAGTTATTTGGCCGATCCTTATATTTTTAGGAATAAAATAACAATTAATAATATAATATTTGATTTAAAAACTATTTTGTGTCAATTTTGACACTATTTGATATATGATTTTTGTGAAAGTCAAAACAGAATTATATGTTCGAATAAAGTTGCTTAAATCAACATTAATATATAATATTAACCTAGAAAATTAGTGGAATTCATAAAAAGTCTCAAATTACATTTATTTTGGTGTTTATAACATCAATTATGTCAATATTTCATTAATAAGATAATTACTGCATCATCATTGTGTCATAAATAAATTAAATTATTTAATGTCTAAAAATTACAAATAAAATACCATTATGTAGGAAATCTTTTTAGCTTTCTAATTAATATTTATAGTCGAATTTATCTTATGTATAACCCCATATTAAAAATGATTTACTTATTAAACTTTGATTTTAACTATTTTAACCCTTCTTTAAATAAATTAATAATAAATGTCCTAATCTAATCCAAGTGGACCTAAATGGTCATATTTTATTCCTAAGTTTGTTTTTGGTCGAATTACACTTGTCCAATAGAATTAGGACATGTGTTAGGGTAATAATAATATCATATTTACCCATAGTTACCCTATTTACTATTAACCGCGGTAAAAAAAGTAAAAAGTTACTATTCACCAAAAAATTATTTTTATCTCATTGAACCACATTTTACTTACTGATATCAACAGTGTCTGTCGGATTTTCGAAATTCCATTCACAGAAGCGTTAAAATTAAGTTTTATGCAAAATTCAGTTTTTAACCTACCACTTAGTGGTTTCACTATTCATCAAAAATTGAAAGTTTTCAGAAAAATACCAAAATTTCACCCTAGGCTAATTTCGATATTCTGAGTCCAAAAATGAAGTCCATTTTGAAAAATAAAATTTATAAAATTTCAAAAAGTGGTTATTACTATTCATAACGGCTAGTTTTAATAATATTTTAATAGCATATCGTTGTTTAGTGAAACTCGGTATTGCGTACGACGCAAGCTATCGAGGAAGGTCGTGATTGCGTGTAAAGTAAGCCAAGCAAGTGTGCAGTGAAAGATTCCTTTGATGATATATATAAAAACAAAATATTACTCATAAAAATCTCGGGTGTTACATTCTACCCCCCTTAAAAAAAATTTCTCCCTCGAAATTCATCACATTGTAACAAACAGATGAGGATACTTCTCCCTCATCATATCCTCAAGCTCCCATGTAGCTTCTTCTAATTGGTGGTTCCTCCATAAAACTTTCACCAATCGAGTGGTCTTGTTTCGTAGGACTTTTTCTCTACGATCCAGAATCTCTATCGGTTGTTCTTCATAAGAAAGATCTTGCTCCAGCGGTACAACTTCTGAGCTGAGTACATGTGAAGGATCAGGTATGTACTTTCTCATGAGAGATACATGGAACACATCATGAACTTGAGAGAGATTCAGTGGAAGCGCCAATTGGTAAGCTACCTTTCCAACACGATCCAGTATTTCGAAAGGACCGATATATCTAGGGCTCAACTTCCCCTTCTTTCCAAATCTCATAACCTTCTTCCAGGGAGATATTCGTAAGAACACTTTATCACGCACTTCAAACTCTAGGTCTTTTCTTCGGTTGTCGGAATAACTTTTCTGTCGACTCTGAGCTGCTCTTATGTGTTGTTGAATAGATCTGACCTTTTCTGCCATTTCATCAACGAGATCAGGTCCTAATAGCTTTCTTTCCCCAACTTCATCCCAGCAAGTTGGAGTCCTGCATTTCTTTCCATAGAGAGCTTCATAAGGAGCCATCTGAATACTGGAGTGAAAGCTATTATTATAAGAAAATTCCACCAAAGGTAGGTGTTTATCCCAACCTCCTTTGAAATCCATTGAGCAAGCTCTCAACATATCTTCTAGGGTTTGAATTGTTCTTTCAGACTGACTGTCTGTCTGGGGATGATAAGCAGTGCTGAAACTCAACTCTGTATCCAGAGTATGCTGAAGACTTCTCCAGAACTTCGAGGTAAATCTCGGATCCCGATCAGATATAATAGAAAGTGGTACTCCATGCAATCTTACCACTTCCTTTACATATATCCTAGCAAGCTGATCTAGAGAGAAATCCTCTCTAATAGCAATGAAGTGTGCAGACTTTGTAAGACGATCAACTATGACCCAGATAGCATTATTGCCTTTGGATGTTTTAGGAAGTCCTGTGACAAAGTCCATAGTGATGTTTTCCCATTTCCATTCGGGTATGGGTAATGGTTGTAACATCCCCTTAGACTTCTGTCTCTCAGCTTTAACTTGTTGACAAACCAAGCATCGAGAGACATATTCAGCAACATCTCTTTTCATGCCATCCCACCAGAAGTACTCTTTTAGGTCCCTATACATCTTCGTGCTTCTAGGATGAATAGAGAATGATGAACTATGAGCCTCATCCAGCAGCTCCTTCTTTAATTCGGGGATGGAAGGAACACAAACCCGATTCCTGAACTTTATTATCCCATCACAATCAAGGTTGAATTCAGGAACATTTCTCACCTTCTTTTGTAACTCGACATCTTGTTTCTGTGCCTCTTTAATCTTCACATGTATAGATGGTTGAACATTCATTTGAGAAAGATATGATTTTTCCCCTTCCATTATAATTCCTAGATCCATCCTTTGTAAATACATAAATATTGGATCCTTTGTGATCCTCATCATGGATAAACTATCATGGTCTTGTCGACTTAATGCATCTTCCACCTTGTTTGCTTTCCCAGGGTGGTAATGGATTGAGCAGTCATAATCCTTAATCAGCTCTAAACATCTTCTTTGATGCATATTCAGCTCCTTTTGTATGAAAATATACTTTAAACTTTTATGATCAGTATAAATATCACACCTTTCACCATAAAGGTAATGCCTCCAAATCTTTAATGCAAATATTATCGCATCCAACTCCAAATCATGTGTTGGGTAATTTTGCTCATGGATTTTCAACTGTCGTGAGGCATAAGCTATCACCATATCATTTTGCATAAGAACACACCCCAATCCGTTCTTGGATGCATCACTGTAGATCACAAACCTTTCTCCACTACAAGGCAGTGTGAGCACAGGTGCACTGGATAACCTTCTTTTCAACTCCTTGAAATTCTCTTCACATTCCTCTGTCCAAACAAACATAACTCCTTTCCGAGTCAACTTGTTGAGTGGATTAGATAATCGTGAAAAATCCTTTACAAAACGTCGATAATATCCAGCCAAACCAAGAAAACTTCGGATCTTAGTTACTGTTGTTGGTCTCGACCATCTTTCGATAACCTCTGTTTTTGCTGGATCCACAGATATCCCCTCTTTTGAGATTATGTGACCCAAAAATGCAACTTTTTGAAGCCAAAATTCACACTTGGTAAATTTGGCATAAAGCTTCTCCTTTCTCAGGGTCTTCAATATAATTCTCAAGTGATCTTCATGCTCTTCCTTTCTCTTTGAATAGACAAGAATATCATCTATAAAGACTACCACAAATTGATCAAGATAGTCTCTAAAGACTCTATTCATTAGATCCATGAAGATAGCAGGGGCATTAGTAAGACCAAATGGCATCACTATAAATTCATAGTGCCCATACCTTGTACGGAAAGTCGTCTTTGGTATATCCTCCCTTTTCACCATTAATTGATGATACCCTGAATGAAGATCAATCGTGGAAAAGTATTGAGCTCCGCGTAGTTGGTCAAATAAGTCATCAATGCGTGGGAGAGGATATTTGTTCTTGATAGTGATCTTGTTAAGTTCTCGATAATCAATGCAGAGTCTCATTGATCCATCTTTGTTCTTAACAAATAGAACAGGTGCTCCCCAAGGTGACGCACTAGGGCGTATGAATCCCTTATCAAGATTCTCTTGGAGTTTCTTCTTCAATTCCTGCAACTCAATTGGGGCCATTCTATATGGTGTCTTTGAAATAGGCAAAGCACCCGGTACGAGTTCTATTGAAAACTCAACTTCACGATTTGCTGGAAGACCCGGTAATTCCTCTGGAAAGACATCATCAAACTCCCGTACAATGGGAATATTCTTAATCGTGAGTTTCTCACCAACCATTTGAGATAAATAACCTTCATTTAGTGGAATCAAGACCCATAAGATGGAAGGAATTTCCACTGGAAGGTTATATTCATCCTTGCATCGATAGACGATCGTAGATTGATCCGAAATATGAAATGTGACTTCCCTTATTTGGAAATTTATATGAGCTCCATGTAGAGAAAGCCAATCCATGCCAAGAATCACATCAAATACTACTAAAGGAAGGATCACAAGATTTTCAGGAAGCACTTTCCCAAAAACTTCGATCGGAGAAGAATTATAAACTTTTGATGCGACTGTTGTGCCATTAGGTGTTGTCACAGCTAACTCAACATCTAATTGTTGAGGTAGTACGATGATACCCATAGAAAATTTTTCAGAAATAAAAGAGTGGGTGGATCCAGAATCAAATAAAACATTTGCTACTTTAGAGTGGACGGTAAGTGTACCTTTCACCACTTCGTTATCGTACTTCACATCGCTGATAGAAATTGCATGTGACTTTCCTTTTTCTTTAGCCTTAAGATTTTGTTGTCGTCGACCATCATCATCAACCCTTGGATTTGGGCATTGATTGGCATAATGCCCCATCTCCTTGCACTTGAAACATTGAAGTGTAGTAGGTTCATTCTGTGTATCCCTTCCTTTGTTTGCGTCATTAGACATCTTCTTCCCATTATCACGGCATTCAAATGCCCGATGACCTTCCTTTCCACATTTAAAACATTTACTTGTCCCTTTAAGACAACTCCCTCCATGTTTCTTTCCACACTTTGAGCATAAGGAAAAGCTCATCTTCTTTTCTGTGTGTTCTTTAGATTTCTCTTTGAATTCCATCTTCCTCTTCTTATCAAACCCATGTGACTGATGGATTACTCCAATCTCCATATCGACTTTGAGAGCACATCAAACGATTTCCTCGTAGCTATTGAAGTCCCTTATGGCTAACGCCCTTAGAAGACTTGGTTTTGAGCCATTAAAGAATCGATCGATCTTACTCTCAGGTTGGATAATAATACCAGAAGCGTACATTGCAAGTCTTGTAAAATTTGCTTCATAGGTACCAACAGATTCATCATCCCTTTGCTTCAGTTCAAGGAACTCTTTCTCCATCTTTGTTCGGAGAATACGAGGGAAGTACTTATTGAAAAATAAGTTCTTGAACTCGTCCCATTCCATAGACTCAATTTCATCCCTTTGCCTCATATTCTTAATAAGATTCCACCATTGATCAGCATCTCCTTCCAAACGATACACTGCTAGGATGACTTTATCATGCTCAGAACATTGAAGAACTGAAAATATCTTTTCAGTAGTACTAATCCATTGTTCAGCAACTAATGGATCAGTAGACCCGCTGAAAGAAGGTGGACGCTGCCTCATGAAGGATTCAACAGAATGTTGCTCATTCCTTTGCTCGTTTGGAAGTCCTGCATGATTCATAGCTTGAGAAAGTTGTGTGAGCATGGATACAAGATTTTGCATTCCAGCTCCCATATCGTTTGGTTTCTCAGGGGGACAATCATTGCATTGCCCATCGCATTCCGCATTAACACGGTTCCTTCGGGTTCCAGCCATTGACTAAAACCAAGAAGAATAGTGTGAGAAACACTAATTATAATAGGAAAACCACATAATCAAGGATAAACTTTCACACTTAAGGTCTTATCCTAGGGTATTCATGTCCATTTCTAAAACACTAAGATTGTGTTCTATGCTTAGACTTATCCTTAGGGTTCTTACTAAGGCTTTCACATCCTAGTTTCCAAAGGTTGACTATACCTTTCCTTTGATACCAACTATAACGACCCATACTTTACATACATTGTTAATACATCAAAATTGAAGCACACTTATTACAACATATGACAAAACCACAAAGGACCGTATAGGTATAGTGTCTTTAGAAACTGGGAAACATAAACAACTGGTTCATAAATCTTCTACAGTGTCTCCCATTTATTTCATCATATCTAGGGTCCCTTTTAGCATATTTTACTTAATATCCATCTTCCTGACCTGGGTAAAAGAAAACATAAAAGGGTGACCTCAAATGCTCAGCAAGGGCAAATAAAGGAACTAAAAATCATATCATATCTTTTTGAAAATCATAACCTTCAAAAGAGATCATAATATCTTAACATGGAATAAATCATAGAAGTGAAAATGAGATCACCATAATCATAACATGAAACTTGAAACTTTGTGGCATGCACACATAATCATGGAAAATCATTTCTTGTTAGTCATGACTCATTGCCAAGACTATCTTAGTGGACAAAGTCCCTTTCTGAACCGAGTCACCCTCGTTCTAGTCCTATTTCACTGAACCGGTATAACCTACCGTTCCAGCCATGTCTATCTAATGAGATATAAAATCTTTACCCAATGCATTGGAGGGAGATATAGGTCCCACCCATCTTATAATGAATCCTTTCTTATGTGTGCACATAATCATAAACCATACATCATAGTGTAACCCATGTAATAAAAATGGGATTCTTAAACAACATGACATCATAAAACAATTCATATAAGATAAAGGAATTCATAAAAATATTTCCATCACAACATAATCAAATCCATGTAATAATAGGGATAAAAACAGAACCCTTTTATTATCTTAGATGGAAAATAATTTCGATAAAATACTTGAACTTCATTCTTGAGGAAAATATCCTTTCTACTTCAAAAACACTTTTCCTTTCTTAACATGTCATACAATTATAAAATAAAGAAGTTGATTAAAAATAACCTTGAAAACTTATAAAGGAAGATTCTTGGAAATAATGTTTTAAAAATCCATTCATGCCGTATAAGTTAAAAAAAACATTCTTCGTACTTTTGTCGGAAAAGTCAAAAAGTACCTCGTACGAAAAACGACAAAAGATTCCTTTCATACATATTACTAAAAACTCACCGAAGGGTAAAAATGGATTTAAAAAATTGTAGGTGGATGGAAATAATATTACATATTGATGAAACATGGATGTGGATGATAAAATACACCCCAGTAAATACTAAAGTATAAACAATCTCGGATAAAAATGAGATTGTGATATTTCCCTTACCTTAGGTCCGATTTGCTTTGTATGTGTCCGAAGCTCCTGTATAATGGTTTAAATAATGTTATTGACTTATTCCAGAATCATAAATATTGATATGATATCATATATTGTCATATTCTTAGCTTCTTGTTAGTAATATTTCATTGTTACTTGTTACTCGGGTCTTTATTGCCTTTTGTTCTTATGCGTGTTTTGCCGAATAAATTCTTATTCTTATTTTAAGGTTATAGATTCCTTATATCCAGAATGGTATTAGTGTAACATATATCATATTTATTCATTCAATTCATTTATATAATTACTATGTAATGATGATCATGTAGAACGAGTCGCATCGCATCGTGGATACGGTATTCCGTACGTACGCACGAGTGATGATATCGTTCCTATGATCATGGAATTCTATTGGAGTATATATATATAATTTCAGTATCAATATTACTTTATAATAATCATAAATAGTTACTCATTACACCATTATACCCATCCTTGTAAAGTGATGGTGGAAATTAGATTACACCACGACGTGGAGACGGTATTCCGTACGTACGCACGCGTGGTGATTTCATTTTTCCGTAGGATGGATAGAAGGTGAATTAGGGTTGTTTCATATTTATAATAACATATCAGTATGTAAGTAATACTTATGTTATTACTTTATCATGAAACAACTAAAGAAGAAGAAGTTGAAGAAGAAAGAAATTGAAAAGATCGGTAATGGATATTACCTCTTCTTTGGAACGCTTCTTTGAATCCTCCACTTAGAGAACTATGATTGGTCTTTGAAGAAGACCAGGACCTCTAGGATTATTCTAGGGAAGTGGAGAGGAGAAAATGGCAGGGGTTGGCCGAGCTTGAGTGCTCATTTTGGTGTGAGGAGGAGGGGGAGGAGGTTCCCTTTTATAAGGGAGGAGAGGGGCACCTTAGGAATATCTCAAAATATTATTTTATATTAAAGTCAAAATCGGTTTATAGTGGTTCCAAAGGGTCTTATTTTGAGGCTAAAGTGGGTATGGGTCGAAATCCTATCAATCAATAGGATTTAGACAAGTTTAGGGTATTATTTTAACCTTATCAATTAGATTTAACTCTAAGTTAAATAATTTAACTTTTACCGTGTCTTTTTGTTTTCTTTCACTATATGGCTAATACACTTACTATAACATGCCAAACGAACCCCAAAGTGTTTATTATTAATATATATATCCTTATCTAAGTTATTTTGCCGAAACTTAGATTTTTAGGAATAAAATAACAATTAATAATATAATATGTGATTTAAAAACTATTTTGTGTCAATTTTGACACTATTTGATATATGATTTTTCTGAAAGTCATAACAGAATCATATGTTCGAATAAAGTTTATTAAATCAACATTAATATATCATAGTAACCTATAAAATTAGTCGAATTCATAAAAAGTCTCAAATTACATTTATTTTGGTGTTTATAACATCAATTATGTCAATATTTCATTAATAAGATAATTACTGCATCATCATTGTGTCATAAATAAATTAAATTATTTAATGTCTAAAAATTACAAATAAAATACCATTATGTAGGAAAGCTTTTTAGATTTCTAATGAATATTTATAGTCTAATTTAGCGTATTTATAACCCCATATTAAAAATTATTTACTTATTAAACTTTGATTTTAACTATTTTAACCCTTCTTTAAATAAATTAATAATAAATGTCCAAATCTAATCCAAGTGGATCTAAATGGTCATATTTTATTCCTAAGTTTGTTTTTGGTCGAATTACACTTTTCCAATAGAATTAGGACATGTGTTAGGGTAATAATAATATCATATTTACCCATAGTTACCCTATTTACTATTAACCGCGGTAAAAAAAGTAAAAAGTTACTATTCACCAAAAAAATTATTTTTATCTCATTGAACCACATTTTACTTACTGATATCAACCGTGTATGTCGGATTTTCGAAATTCCATTCACAGAAGCGGTAAAATTAAGTTTTATGAAAAATTCAGTTTTTAACCTACCACTTAGTGGTTTCACTATTCATCAAAAATTGAAAGTTTTCAGAAAAATACCAAAATTTCACCCTAGGCTAATTTCGATATTCTGAGTCCAAAAATGAAGTCCATTTTGAAAAATAAAATTTATAAAATTTCAAAAAGTGGTTATTACTATTCATAACGGCTAGTTTTAATAATATTTTAATAGCATATCGTTGTTTAGTGAAACTCGGTATTGCGTATGACGCAAGCTATCGAGGAAGGTCGTGATTGCGTGTAAAGTAAGCCAAGCATGTGTGCAGTGAAATATTCCTTTGATGATATATATAAAAACAAAATATTACTCATAAAAATCTCAGGTGTTACACTTTAAAGACTACCTTGACAAATTTTGAATTGTCTTTATTAATTATATTATGATATATTGAAAAAGTAATGATGATCATGAGAATAATCTATGGTTTATATTGGTAATTGTTAAGAAGGAGAGGCTATTTTTAGAATTCTGAAAATTTGAATTTTGGTAACAAAAATTTTCTTTCTTGGGGAAAATTATATCCAATTAAGGATTCTTTGTTTCCCTGCCCCAAAAATGGTCGTGGAGGAGTGTCCTCATACTACAATATTGACTGATATTTTTAGATTCCTTAATTTACGAGTATATTATAATATGTTTGTGAAAATTATTTAATGACTTTCTAATCCACTAACCTTGTCAAAGCAAAATGGGGGTAAGATCACCAAGACTATAGAGTGTGATGGATGTTTTTAATAACTGAATAAGAGATTTTTTACTCCACCATTGTTAACTCTATACTCTGTTGGAGAATTATTGTTTGTTTATAGTGAGGAATCTATGAAGGGGCTTGGGTGAGTCATATTGAATAATTTCAAGGTGATTGCTTATGCATCTCGATAGTTAATTCCTTATGATCTTAATTATCCTAGGCATGACCTAGAGCTAGTTGTAGTTATTTTTTCTCTAAAAATATGGAGGCACTATCATTATGAAGGAGAAATGTAATATATACAAAGACCATGAATGTTTAAAGTATATATTCACATAGAAGGAATTTAACATGAGACAAATGAGATGGTTATAACTTCATTAATACTATAAATATTCAATTCATTAGCACCCTAGAAGAGAATAAAAATTGGTGATGAATTAATATGAAAGTCCCCATTGTTCTAGAAAATATGAGGGTTTGGGTAGATCCATTGAACAAGACCTCGTAAGAATTGACATTGGAATCATGAGGTAAGGGATATCATAAATCCAATCCAAAATGATTTAACAGCTGTTGTTACTCGAGAAGGTCATGAATAATGAAAGAGAAGATACTTTAATAAAAAATATGATAGGGTATCTATAGAATGGGACTCTTCCCGAGTTCAATATTCATCACGAATGTATATTGAAATTTATTAAAAGGCTATGTTTTCCAACTATTGTAGATGTAATGAATGAATTTATTGATGAATCTAATAGCTCTATATTATCTATAAATCATACAATAACTAAAATGTATAGGGACCATTGTGATCATTATTGTTGGGTTAATATGAAAAGGGTGATTTTTGTCTACAATGTAATGCACATGGTGTGTCACCATGTAAAGGAAATGTAACCACTTCATAAAGGTGTATTGAAAGCAAAACCCATACATTAATGGAAATGAGAAAATATAACTATTTACTTTCTCAATGGTGTCCCATGAACATCCAAAGAAAACATCGTTTTATGGGATATATTGGACCGACTTTCCAAGGTTTCTCATTTCATCCCTATATGGGAATATTTATATCTTGACCAAAATTAGAAATTTATATAAAGGAAGGGTTGAGGTTGCATGGGGTACCACATTCTATCATTATGGATTATGATCCAAGTTTCATATCAATGTTATGGAGAAGTATTCATAATGATCTGAGTAATAAATTGAATTTCAATACAGCCTATCACCCCCAAACTGATGACCAATCTAAAAGGACTAGTCATAACTTCAAGGAGATTCAAAGGACAAGATATGTGTAATTCAAAGGTGGGTGGTATCAACACCTCCCATTTGTGGACTTCTCATAAAACCTATATCGACCTTCTTATTTTGATGATAAACAAATCATAATTATTATGATAATAATTAGATTTATATTTTCTATTATCATTTTATCATATAATATAGATTGGAAACAATATGGTTATGTATGTTAAAGAATCACCATTATGAATGATTCTCTCCCAAGGAAGACTCACCATATGAAATGAGTCTCCATTGAGATTTAAATTTGAAACTTTATAAGACTTTTCAATACTATATTTCAATGTTAGAAAACTGGCTCACTTATAAAGAAGTAAAAAATGTCACCTTGAGATACTATCAAGGAATTCATATTACCAAAATGAATTTTTGGTAAATTATTGGAATATATCACGACCAGACTAACACATTACTAACCATACATACCGCCAGACACACCACCATTCCAAAGACTCAATGCATTAAATATTCAATATTCATAAGAGACACCATATATTACTCATACACCACTCAAATGCCTCACCGCTAGACTTATACACTACTTGTGTCACCATTCAAAGAGTCACTAACACAATTTATTTTACATATCTTTTCTAATTATATATAAATAATGGATAGTTTATCAAATTCAACACTCAAGATTATTTTAATGAATATTCATTATTTTCTTGACATATATGCATTAAAATATGTGTCATACATGCATTATAAGGATGCATAGTATCTGGATAATTCACCCAATTGTTGCTACTATTAAAATGGAAGAAGACAGCCTCAAGCGTATAAAAATGTTCTTGGAAGAAAGATGGACATCTACATGTGTAGTGATCTATATATTATTACATGAACTAGAACAAATTATCTACTATAACTTTCTTACACTCTAACAAGGAAGATTATGTAAAACATACATCAAGTTTCTCCCTACATTATATAAAAAATAATCTATGACTCTCTATTCTATAATAGAATCCTGAAACAGTACTCGAACCTCAATTCAAACCACGTTAGAGGAGTCACAAGGTGCACAAAATAATAGACTAACCTACACTATCCCTTTACATATTTTATTTTCTCAATCTATTTATTTTTCATTAACATTATAAGAAGGGTTTGAATAGTCTATTTTATAACATAGACACACTATATACTTCTTCAAACTGGAAGATACATAGATATCTTCTCAACACATTTTTACTCTAATTTCAATGTGTTGTGATAGAGGTCTAGTTTTGACCTGGTTTATTTTCACTCCCATGAAAACTATGGAATATTTCCTTGTGTGGCCTATAAAGTTGTCAATAGATTCAAATACATGATTTAGTTCTATGATCAAAGTTTTATTTTATATAAATTTTTTGGAAGAAGTTGATTTCCATTTTGGGAGGACTATGTCTCACCTCGACACTGGACCTCCTATATTCAAATTCAATTCTGTGTTTTGTTTTACATTATTTCATTATATTAAAACTATTTGTGTTTTATACTGACAAAACACTACATTGATAGTTTTACTTAATTAGTGCTTATATAATATATTTATTAAGTAAATTTATTTCATTGGATAAAGTAATATTTGATATTTTATTAACCTATACCTAATAAATCTTTTGAGAAATCTTCTTTATAATTAAAAAAATATCAGACTACTATTATAGTAACTGGAATGATTTTAATTTTTGGTGGATTTTACTTAAATCCATTATATTATGATTTTTTGTTGGGTACACAATTCACCCCTAGTCTTGAGATACTCACTCCGATAAGCATTTGATATTAATGTTTTAGGATCTGACATCAATGTTCTTCAAAACATTTTTAAATGTCATTTTAATTCTGTATTAAAGATCATAAATTTATATTAGTTATACATTTGATTTTTTAAATATATAATATACCAGATGGTTTTTCTACTAACATACCTCCTTTATTAATGGTAATAATTATCTTTAATGGATGATCAAAAGGAAAATGGATATTGAATTTATGGGTTTTGATATTTTTTTTACTATTGATTATAAATATTACTTACATAATAATCCTATAAAATGTTTTTCTGATGCTAAAAATCAGGAATATAATAATAATTGAAATGCCATGATTGACCCATATTATGATTTATGATATGATCAGTTCAATGTAATTTAGTCTTACAAATTTCTTTCTAAATTTGGGATACACTATATATTTCTAATGTGAGAACAACCAATGATAATGAATAGAGATTAAATAAATATACTATTAAGTATGATACTTTTATGTTTAATCCAGATGAATTAATCTCTGATTTGTATCTTAGGATTAATGAAATTTTAAACACCATGAGAACACTTGGAAATCCACTATCTCAAAAAGACCAGAGTTTGAGAATACTATGATTCCTTCCAGATATGTGGAGAGACACATCTGTTTCAATTAGAGGGTCATGTGACATTAGAAAACTATTAGTCAAGGATTTTATATTTAAAATTATAATGTTTGTTGAAGAATTGAAGTTGAAACACAATGAATATGATGAGTTAAAGTGAAAGTCAATATCTTTCAATCAACTCCATCCAAAAAACATAAAAAGAAATGATTCAATCTGACATTTCTTATAATAGCGATTCACCTACAAACCATGATGAGAAAGTTTCTCATCTAGGCAAGAGATTTAATATGGTTTTAAAAGTTTGAAATTTTTAAGGATGCCAAAATATAAATTAAAGCATGAATGTAAAGGAAACTATAAAAGGGATTGGAAGAAAGATGATAATGAAATTAACTGTTATGAATGAAATAGAAAAAGACACGTCATGGAATAATGTCAAAAAATGAAATATAAAAAGATATAGGATGATATGTGATGAATGATAATGATATCCATGAAAGAACATTGAGTACCTATAACTAATTCTCAAGTGGCTCAGAATCGACTCAGAAATAAAATTCTAATAGAGCCAATTTGTGCAACATGATTAATTTTATTGAGGAACCTGTTGTATTTATTGTCTTATTAGTGCTTAATTATGATAATCCAGAGAATGAACATAATGTTTAGGACATGTCTCATGAAGATATGTTTGAATTTATAATAATTATAGAATACAATATTAATTAAAAAAAGTAAAAGTACAGTGTTCTAAAGATACATCATTCTTTAACTAAAAAAACTAAATCTAATTTATCTTTTTATAAAAAATAATAATACTGAATTATTATTGGAAAATACTAAAATAAAACTATATAATGATTTTTTTTTAAATAATGAGTTTTTTTATCAATGGTAGATAAACTCATACTCATATTTTAGGTAAACACATTGTAATAAAATATTATATTGGTCTAGGATACCAACATGGATATAGATGAATTGTTAAGAAAACATTTGCATATATATATAAATATTAATTATCTACTACATGTAATTTTCAAAATAAAAAACGACATTTATATTAAAAAAATCATACTATATATTTATTATAAATCTATTAAAAATTTTGTGTTCCAAGATCACTAATTACATTGACATCTCGAACCATGGAAATACAGGTACCAAAATCATTTCTTTTATAAATTTTGTTTTACAGGAAAAATTCATGAAGACCTACTGTAAAATTCTATGATATGTGGAAATTTGATTTTAAAGGAATTTTTATGGAATCAATTCCATCTTCAAGAACGTAATAAGGATTGATGGTGCTCATGACACCATTGGTGATATATCTAAAGGTAAAATTATCAGCCCTTCCCAAATTAGATGCAATAATTATGTTTTTATTTCTAGAGTACTATTTGTTAATGGTTTTATGTATAACTTTATTAAAATCTTCCAATTATGTTATGATGGTTTTCATGTTATATATGGGAATAATTCATGTAATATCATTGATTATAATGATTCTTTATTTCTTACAGCTTTAAGGAATGAAAATATTTATTAAATAGATTTTAATTCACTAACCTCTCAAAAAGGTTCCTAATTATGTGACTTTAACAAAAAAATTGGATTTGGAATAGGAGATCAGAACAATATAATATTCAGTCACATATAAAGGTTACTAGGTACAGGTTAGTTACGTATCGACAAAATATAGGGTTTCCAAATAACAAATTCTATAACCCCTATCAAAAATGGAATCAACAAAATATTTCTTTTCAATTAAAGAAACATGTTTCAATATCAAAACCTCTTGAGTTGGTTCATATGTATTTATTTTAACCATCCAAAATTTCATGTGTAAATTGAAAGAACTATGATTATTTACTTGCATATGAGGTTTCTAGGTATACATCGGTGTTATTATTACCTCACAAAAGTGAAGCCTATTCTTAATTCACCATGTGTTCTAAATCTGTAGAAAACATACGTGGACTTAGATATTAACCCCAAAGAAGTAATCATGGCCCTGATTTTGAGAATAAACAATTTAAATATTTGTTCTCACAAAATGGGTATAGTCATATCTTCTACTATCCTAGGATCCCTCGTAATAATTGACTTGTAGAAAAAAGGTATAGCACACTATAAGAGTTAGCATAGACTATGATAAATTAATATGAATTAGCTATCTACTTTTGTACATAATATTTAAATATAGCATGCTATATATTGAATAGAGTTTTTGTTGTATTTATCTTTAAGAAGACCCCTTATGGTAATTGGAACAACATGAAGCCTATGGTTGTTTTTGTTAGAAAATTTGTTATTATTAGCACTATGGATAATCAAGACATAGTTTTCTCTAAGTGTGATGAAAGAATTTTTCTTGGTTATTCAACCTACAGTAGAGCCTATGGTGTTTTCAATAAAAGGAAAAAATGTGGAGGATTATGTTCACATCATGTTTAATGAGACAAATACGAATTATCCTAATACCTCTTTAGGAAACATTGAGTATGATTCATCTTGTATATACATACATTCCAAACATAATGATGCAGGTTTGAAACTGTCTGGAAATCATCTTGTTTTGAAACATTTTCAGAACATTTAGAAGATGTACCTATAGATAAACCTGAAGTGGACAACACTAACTTTTCTAAAGCCCTTTGAAACCTTAAGAACCAATAGTTATATATTGTTTTTGGAGACCTATATATTCATACAGATACTGGATCTTCTTTTTGAAACCTTATTCAACATTAAGTATTCTTATCTCAGCTTGAACTGAAGAACGTTAATGATGAAATCAATGATGAGTTCCGGTTAATGGAAATGCAATATAAATTATATCAATTTGAAAATAAAATGTTTGGGAACTTGTGGAAAGATATATAGAAACTTACTTATAGTTTCTAAATGGGTATTAAAAAACCAGGTAGATGAATCAGGAACTTTAAAAAGAAATAAGGATAGACTTGTTTCATAAGGTTATTGTCAAGAATAATTAATAAACTATGAAGAAAACATTGCACTAGTAGTTATACTTGATTCCATTAGAATAATTATTTCATATTCACTTTATCCATATATAAAACATTATCAAATTTATGTTATGTGTGAATTCTTATATGGATGTATAGTTGATAATGTTTTTGTTGAACAACCCCCTGGTTTTCAAACTCCTTGTTTTCTAAATCATGTTTCAAAATTAGTTAATTCTATATATTGTTTAAAAGTTGATCCTAAAGGATGGTATGATAGGCTCAACACTTTTCGTATTTAATTTTTTTTAGCAAAAGGTATAGTTGATCCTACACTATTTTTTTAAAAAAATAAAAATAAAATTAGTTGAAAAATTTATATAGATGATTTTATTTTGGTAATGTCAAAAAATCTTTATGTGTTTATTTTTCAAAAATAATGAAAAATTTGTTGGAAATTATTTTAATTGATCAATTGAAATTCGTTATTGGTTTTCATAATTTTCAAAATAAATAATGATTTATTTTAAATCAATATAAATATACTATGGATCTCATAAAAGTTTATCACAAGGATAGCACTGAGTGCATTGATACTCCTATGAGTACCACCTGTAAATTGGATCATAATGAAGTTAGGAAACAAGTGGATCAAAACCATTGTAAAGGTTCGATTAGAATTATTTTCTATGTTACTATATTTTGACTTGATAAAATGTTTAGTTTTTGTATGTGTGGTCTCTTAAAATAAAACCCAAAAAAGTAAAATTTGGTTTGTGTAAAATGAATTTTCTAAAACCTAAAATATAATACCAATTAAGGATTAATTTAACCATGAGGAAAATCATTTGATTTAAAAAGTTATTTTGATGCTAATTCTGGTGGATATATGTTAGATAGAAAAATAACATCTATAACATGTCACTTTTTGGGAAAGTCTCTAGTTTCTTGTTGTAGTATCAAACAAAATTATGTTGTACTGTCTAATGCTGAAGATGAGTACAAATATACAGGTCTTTTTTGTGCACATGTTTTTTGGATGAAACACACATTAATGGACTATGAAAATGAGTTCAGAAATTTCCCTATAAACTGTTAATATACAAGTGCTATAAATAATTATAATAAGTCTGTATCACATTATAAAACAAAACATATTGATGCAATACATAAATTTTTGGAAGGACTAGTTTAAAAAATGTGATATCACCCTAAATTAAATTATTACAGAACGTCATATCGTTGATATATTCACTAATACATTGAACTATGAGCTAATTAATTATATCAAATAAGAATTAGGTATGATCCAATTTTATTAAGTTTATTTTTTTGAGACTCACAATTAGTTATGATTCACTGTTGGGTAAATATCATCGTGAGGTATGTCTCATTGTTGTGTAAGTCTCACCATAAGGTATGTATCACTTTTGGGTATGTCTCACTATTGGTAATATCTCACAATTGTGTATGCCTCACCACTGATTATGTATCACCATTGCACATATCACCATTTAACCTATAACTATTGATTATTCTCACTATTGATATTTCTCACCATTGAAAAAATTATTATTCCTTTTATTAATTTTCAATTCATAGTTTTAAACATAAAGTATTATTTTCTATACGTTTTATTCAATTTTTTTGTTAACTTCACATTTTATTTCTATTTTATAGTATTTTTTTTCAATTATATGTATCCCTAAATCCCAAGTGATATAAATGTGTATCATTTTCTAATTTCAACACACTCTCCCTTGTAAAAAACATATTTCGAAATGTTACCTCCGAACTTTTTTTTATTCATTTCCATTCATCCAAACCAACAGAGATGAGCTTCAAGGATAAAGTAAATAATCCTTCTGAATCCTCACCAGATAAGTTGCGCCCTATGAAAAAATATAAAGGGGATTCAATCCATCATGTTGCAGTTGAACCAGTAAATCCCAAACTTTTAGAAAGAGTCATTGAGCTTGAGAAAGATGTATAGGATAAATGGATAATTTTAGGTAATTTATTAGTTCTCAATATTATACAGATCCAAGGATGGATGGATTCATTCTATGCAAATGAGATACCTTTTTATACTAGGTTGGTTTATCGATAATATCAATATGTGGAGTATGGTTTTTATGAAGAAAGGGAATACTGGGTAAGAATTATAATTAATTGTTATATAATTTCTTTTCTCCAAATTTTTGGATTGAATGTGTTAATGTACAACATAAGGGTGTGTTTTTATATTATTAGTGATTCATTCTAGATGGTGGTGATAATTTTCTCTATGAATATTCTATTGTTAAATTAGCTAGAGATGGATCATTTACAAGACCAATTGATTCTGAGTTGGATGGATAATGTATATTGTTTTTTATATTTATTCAGAATAGGATCTATCCTAGGATAGGTGAGTTTACTACTTTGTGGGACTAGGATTATTATTTGTTATGTATTATGAAAATTGTAACGCCCCGACCCCAGCTACCCAGAGTCGGTGCATTACTTCGTAACATTGGCATGATCACAAAAGATCAAGTCTCGAAAGACCGATTAGTTTAGTAGCCTTGGAAACACTAGATACATTTGTAAACGTTACATTACATCATAAAGTAAACCAAAACAACAACAACATATTGTCTTCATATCCCCTCACACTATCCCTGCAGGTCATTCATAATATACTTCTTCAAATCCTGGAAAACATTAAAACATTGAAAGGGGTGAGCTCAGATGCTCAGTAAGGATAACAATATTGTGGAAGCTTTCATAAATAAACATTAACATTTAAGGCAATGTATAACTAAAACAAAAGCCTTTTAAACTTGAACTTCAACATAATATGGCAAAAGTAAAATGAGATAATGCCATTCACTTCTTCACATGGATATTCTACTGGCCGAATAATCACATGCAATATCAATAACCACTTTCATAATGAGGGAATGTATAATGCCGGACATTCTGAAACATTTTGTCAAGGCCTCGGCCAAGACATCTAAAATGATTAAGGCCTCGGCCAAAACCAAAAATCAAATTGGGAAAGGGCCTCGGCCAATTCCACGTCTAGTTGTCTCATGAGACCTACCGATGCATCGAGGAGCTATAGCGGGCTCCACCCGTCACTTATTAAGTCCAATACATTCCTCATATGAATAGGTTTAAACATATCATAAACCATAACATAATCGTATCACATAAAACATGCATAAAAGAAACATAACATTTCCACATTTCAATCACAAGATATCAATACAACACTTTGATATGATAAAAACGCTTTCAAAACCATTTTCAATACCAAAATAAAAGAAAGTTAAAACTTTGTATTTATTTTTCATTAAAAAAAATGATGGCTTGTAGAGGAAGCCGAAACTCAAATAATGGTCACGGCGGCGGAGAAGTCATTGTCGCCACATAAGTACGGAAAGAAAAACATTCCCTTTTGTCGTTTAGCAAAATGCTTCGTATAAAAAGATTCCTTTTGAATAAACGTAAAAGTCAAAGGGGTTTATACACCGTATAAATGAAATTTGTGTATAAAACAAAATATGCCTCAATGAAAGGAGATTGAGACGAAGTCCTTAAAAAGATCATTTTTAAAATAAAATAGATATATTATGTGTTTTCACGATAGGTACACATAAAGAAAGTAAAAATACAAAATAGGACATAATAACATCATGACATAATTTGAAAGTAGGAGATTAACCCAAAGAATGGAAGTTGGGTTAAGAAATTCCCTTACCTCGTGTCTGACTTGACTCAACCGTTCTTTAACCTCCCAAATAATAAACTAGAGTTAATATATACCTTATTAAGAACCATTTTCAATTTCATTATCCTTATTATATCACTTATTACAATGATATGAACATTATGTAATTATTTAAGTTAATAACGGTCGTTTTGTCGATCTTTGGTACTTGAGTCACCAATAAGCTTCTTATAATTACAAGTTGTTTATGTGGTGAAATATCCATTATATCCAGAAATATATTAATGATTTAGATGTCATATATATCTTATATATCCAGTATATACATTCATTTATAATATTACGTAACACTTAGAGGTAAGAAATGAAATGAACCGTTCATGGAGACGGTAAGCCGTACGTACGCATGAACGCTACTTTCATTTCAATTTCATATTTAATGGAACTAAATCATAATGATATAAAAATATAATTCCAGTATAATATAGTGTATAATACCATTTACTCCATCCTTTATACATCCCACATATGGCATTAACGATTCAAATCACTTTGAGGGGGCGGTAGTCCGCACTTCCTAAAATGAAATTATCGCGTTTTACCCATAATGGAAATCATAAAGTAAGCCATAAATGAGAAATACAGAAGCATAAGTAAAACATAAACACATTATATATCATATATAAATATAGTGACATCTTAATGGCCACCTTTGAAGGTGTTGTATGAGTGTTGAACAGTCATCGTTTCGTGAGGCAGAAATTCGCCATCCACAGAAACCGTATGTTCTTTAACCATTAGATGTAGGAGTGTGAAAGTGTAGCTCGAATACTTCTTATAACAACATCCTAGTATATTGAGGATACTGGTGTTGTTACAAAAGAAATGAATAAAAAGAGTTTAGGGGGTTGGAGAAGAAAAATAAAACAAAACAACATTAGAAAAGACATTACCTCAAAATCGGGTAACGCTTTTTGATTTGATCCAAAGGCTTCCTTCGGAAGAGTTCTGCCCAAAGTGAGGATTCTAGGAGTAAGAGAGGGATTTTGGGAGAGTATTTGGGCAGAGGTTGGCCGACCCAAATGGCTTGAAGGTGTGAATAAGGTGGGATAGGTGGGGGCCTTTTATAAGTGGAGAGGAGGGGCACTTATGGAAAGATTGAAATGTTACATTATTTCACAATGCTTTTCGGATTCTAAAGGTCCCACACTTATATAACTCGAGGCTAAGGTGATAAGGGTTCTAAATATCCTCATCCAATTGGCTTTGGACAAGTGTAAGCCTTGGATTTTACATTATCTTCCCATTTTATTTAAATCGTTAAATAATGAGGTCATCACTACATCATCATGATGTCATAAATAATTTAATTTATTTAATGTCTAAAAATTATAAAAAAACTACTATGATGTAGGAAATCTTTTTAGCTTTCCAATGAATATTTATAGTCAAAATTTTGACTTGTGTAACCCCACTTAAAAATTGTTTTAGTAAAACATGTTATGTTTGTGTCATTTTTTACTTTAACATTAAATAAAAGGTGTTTATGTCATTTTCTAACTAAAGTGGCTCCATGGGGTCCCCAAGTTGACCCATGGGTTGTCTTGGTCGGCCATGACTCATCCATAAGAAGTAGGACAAGTTTCATTCTCATCTCATATTATAAAAATATTGTTTTTACCTTAAACTACACTAATTAACTCTAATCGCGATTAAGAACTTAAAAGTTACTATTCACCAAAAAATTATTTTAATCTCATTGAACCACATTTTACTTCTTAATGACAACCATGTATGTCGGATTTTTGAAAATCAAATCACAGAAGTGGTAATATTTCATTTAAACGAAAAATCAGTTATTTAACTACCACTTAGTGGTTTTACTATTCATCAAAAATTGAAGTTTTTCAGAACAATGCCAAAATTTCACCCTAAGCTATAATTGATATTACGAATTCAAAAATGATGTCTATTTTACAAAATTCCAAACATATTAGTTTCATTAATTAATTTTATAATTAATTCCCGATGTCACAACAAATAGCGTGTTTTTAAGAAACAATTTATATCAAAAGATTGGCAATTGTTTATGTCCAATTTCAATGTTAAATTAATTCTAATGACCACCATTGGATAAAATGGTAAAAATATATTCTAATTATAATCTAAAACCACTCAATAGTATAATTTATCACTATGAATTATTTTGATTAAAAAAGTTGTTTTAAGTATTTTTCACTATTCATAAAAATTTTGAAGTTCTCAGAAAATTCCAAAAAATTCAACATAGGCTAATTTCAATATTAGGAATACAAAAATGAAGTCCATTTTGAAATATAAAATTTCTATAATTTTAAAAAGTGGTTATTACTATTCATAACGGCTACTTTGATTAGTTGCGGTGTGTTAGAACTCGAACTTGCGTACAATGCAAGCTATTGCATTATTGAATGAGAAGCGTATCGTGGAAGCTCGGGGTGTTACATTCTCCCCTCCTTCAATAAATTGCGTCCTCGCAATTTGAAATTTTTCTTTGATAATAAAAGGTTGAAAATAGAAAATACATTTGAGGAAAACCCACATCGGAAATAAGGTTAATAAATATATAACATTAAAAGAAAGCAGGATAAGTACAAAGGTCACCCGATATAGCCCATTCTAGGATTATATGAAAATATGGATATGGAGGAGAAACAAACCATCAAGGTCTGATGGAGAGTTATAGAAAACAGGATTAGGAGAAAGTTTAACCACAAGAAAATCACAAACTTGTGATTGGTTAAACGGTCATTGAATCCCCAGTTGGAAAAGTTAACCGACAACATTTTTGTTTTAAGTTACCTTTTATAATGTTGAGGAATTTATTTAGAAGATTTACTAAGAACGTAAGGGAATATACATACTTTTTATGTATACTTTCATTCGTTAATAATTTTTTTACCACAGACCCAACTTTTACTCCAAATGGTAACGGAACTCAAAAATATTCTATTTATCCTAATTGTATAAGGTTCCAAATGTTAACACATACCATTTAGATTAGTAAAACGATTTTGTAATAACCAGGGACTTCCTGTAGGCTAGTGGTAGGAAATAACGGCCTGTCGCACTATGATTGTGGGTTCGATTCCTCCAGCTTTGTCCGACGCGACGGGTTATGCCCCACCCTGCAGGTTGTCCTTTTCCTAAAACTATAGTATCATAATATTCCAAAAATAATCTTCATAAATTTTTTAACCTTAAACAATACTATCCAAAGTTCAACTTAATCCATTCCAACCTTAATAGTTATCCAAAATACCTCCGTCCAGACTTTCTCTAAAAGGTCTCTAAATTCCAAAATCAATTGTAACATCAGATTCCCCAAACAAAGAAAAGTTTCTCTTATTGTCACATACTAAAAATATGATTACCTTAATCATATTAAAACATTACTGAAATCAAAAAGTACTGCAGTACAATCCATATATATATATTACATTATTCTTATAACCAGAATATAATCCTTGAGTCCAAAAGCACCAATACATTAGTTATTCTGCTTCAACTGTAGTAACAGCATAAGATTGTCCTTGATCCCTTGGCCTTTTATGAGGTAAGTTTCCCTGACGCTTAGGACATTCATTTGCATAATGACCCATTTCTCTACAATTGTAGCATTCAACTTTGACAGCCTCTTTCTTTCCCTTGCAATCACGAGCCTGGTGACCCTTTTCTCCACATTTATAACAAACTCCCATTCCTTTTAGGCAAGTACCAGGGTGATTCTTCCCACAATTATCACATAATGGAAAATCCTTCTTTCCCTTTTTCCCTTTATCTGTCTCTTGTTCCACCATTCTCTTCTTCTCTTGCTTTACTTTGTTGTCATAAGACTTAGAGAATTCCTTTTCTGTCTTGATAGCACACGAGACAATATCTTCGTATGATGAAAAGGATTGTGATACCAAAGCTCGACGGAGAAATGGTTTTAACCCATCAAAGAAATGATCAATCTTACTCCTTGGGTTACGTATATAATCGGCAGCATGCCTCGCTAACCTTGTAAAGTTAGCCTCATACTTTGCGACATTCTCATCCTCCTTCTGCCTCAGACTCAGAAATTGCCTTTCCATATCTGCTCGATGGTCATGAGTAAAGTATTTTTCTAAGAAAAGATCTTTGAACTCCCTCCATTCCATATTCGATACGTCATCATCTTCCTTTGTGTTTTGAATCAGCGACCACCACTGATCGGCATCTCCAGTGAGGCGGTAAACTGCCATGACAACCTTCTCCCTTTCACTACTCCCCAAGGCATGGAATATTTTCTCTAAGGAATTTATCCATTGCTCAGCTACTATAGGATTTGTTCTCCCATTAAAGGTTGGTGGTTGTTGCCTCATGAAACGATCTAGCATTGATCCTCCACGTTGCGGATCAGGGTGCTCTATACGAGTAAGGTTATTATTCATAACCTGAGTGAGTTGTCCCAGTATGGTAATAAGTTGATCAGCACCAGTTGTATCTCCAGATCCACAATAATTATCTTGATCAGGAGGGCAATCCCTACATGGAGTTCGTGCATTGATACGGTTTCCATTCCTTCCACTAGGCGCCATTTCTAAACAATGGCATAAACTATATTAGTTTATGAATCAAAATACATAATTCCATACTTATAAAACACTTAACATAAATTGAACTATTTATGGATATAATCCATAATCATAAAAAGAAATGTTTTCTTTGAGAAAGTATATACTCATAACCCTTCATAGTGGTTTGTAAATAAAATGAGAATTATCCTAAGCATATCCCCCGGGAGTGTCGTAACCAAGAGTGCAGCAAGGCCCGTTGTCGTGCACCAGTTCCCGTTCGAGTCTAGCTCAAAGCGGTGTTTTCGGGTTTTACCCCTAGGTACATCTGTGCCAGAGCCGCCTCTACCAGCTCGTATCCAGACAGGGATGTATTGCTCGGAAAAGTCATAACATCTCTATAATACCAAAATTCTAGGAAGTTCTTCTATACTAATCCTCAAAGTCTATCTTTGGGCTATGTGCTCTAATCAGAGTTTATCTAAATCTAGCTTCCAAGGTTAGTACTAAACTGCCTCTGATACCAACTGTAACGCCCCGACCCCAGCTACCAAGAGTCGGTGCATTACTTCGTAACATTGGCATGATCACAAAAGATCAAGTCTCGAAAGACCGATTAGTTTAGTAGCCTTGGAAACACTAGATACATTGGTAAACGTTACATTAGATCATAAAGTAAACCAAAACAACAACAACATATTGTCTTCATATCCCCTCACACTATCCCTGCAGGTCATTCATAATATACTTCTTCAAATCCTAGAAAACATTAAAACATTGAAAGGGGTGAGCTCAGATGCTCAGTAAGGATAACAATATTGCGGAAGCTTTCATAAATAAACATTAACATTTAAGGCAATGTATAACTAAAACAAAATCCTTTTAAACTTGAACTTCAACATAATATGGCAAAAGTAAAATGAGATAATGCCATTCACTTCTTCACATGGATATTCTACTGGCCGAATAATCACATTCAATATCAATAACCACTTTCATAATGAGGGAATGTATAATGCCGGACATTCTGAAACATTTTGTCAAGGCCTCGGCCAAGACATCTAAAATGATTAAGGCCTCGGCCAAAACCATAAATCAAATTGGGAAAGGGCCTCGGCCAATTCCACGTCTAGTTGTCTCATGAGACCTACCGATGCATCGAGGAGCTATAGCGGGCTCCACCCGTCACTTATTAAGTCCAATACATTCCTCATATGAATAGGTTTAAACATATCATAAACCATAACATAATCGTATCACATAAAACATGCATAAAAGAAACATAACATTTCCACATTTCAATCACAAGATATCAATACAACACTTTGATATGATAAAAACACTTTCAAAACCATTTTCAATACCAAAATAAAAGAAAGTTAAAACTTTGTATTTATTTTTCATTAAAAAAATGATGGCTTGTAGAGGAAGCCGAAACTCAAATAATGGTCACGGCGGCGGAGAAGTCATTGTCGCCGCATAAGTACGGAAAGAAAAACATTCCCTTTTGTCGTTTAGCAAAATGCTTCGTATAAAAAGATTCCTTTTGAATAAATGTAAAAGTCAAATGGGTTTATACACCGTATAAAAGAAATTTGTGTATAAAACAAAATATGCCTCAATGAAAGGAGATTGAGACGAAGTCCTTAAAAAGATCATTTTTAAAATAAAATAGATATATTATGTGTATTCACTATAGGTACACATAAAGAAAGTAAAAATATAAAATAGGACATAATAACATCATGACATAATTTGAAAGTAGGAGATTAACCCAAAGAATGGAAGTTGGGTTAAGAAATTCCCTTACCTCGTGTCTGACTTGACTCAACCGTTCTTTAACCTCCTGAATAATAAACTAGAGTTAATATATACCTTATTAAGAACCATTTTCAATTTCATTATCCTTATTATATCACTTATTACAATGATATGAACATTATGTAATTATTTAAGTTAATAACGGTCGTTTTGTCGATCTTTGGTACTTGAGTCAACAATAAGCTTCTTATAATTACAAGTTGTTTATGTGGTGAAATATCCATTATATCCAGAATTATATTAATGATTTAGATGTCATATATATCTTATATATCCAGTATATACATTCATTTATAATATTACGTAACATTTAGAGGTAAGAAATGAAATGCACCGTTCATGGAGACGGTAAGCCGTACGTACGCATGAACGCTACTTTCATTTCAATTTCATATTTAATGGAACTAAATCATAATGATATAAAAATATAATTCCAGTATAATATAGTGTATAATACCATTTACTCCATCCTTTATACATCCCACATATGGCATTAACGATTCAAATCACTTTGAGGGGGCGGTAGTCCGCACTTCCTAAAATGAAATTATCGCCTTTTACCCATAATGGAAATCATAAAGTAAGCCATAAATGAGAAATACAGAAGCATAAGTAAAACATAAACGCATTATATATCATATATAAATATAGTGACATCTTAATGGCCACCTTTGAAGGTGTTGTATGAGTGTTGAACAATCATCGTTTCGTGAGGCAGAAATTCGCCATCCACAGAAACCGTATGTTCTTTAACCATTTGATGTAGGTGTGTGTAAGTGTTGCTCGAATCCTTCTTATAACAACATCCTAGTATATTGAGGATACTGTTGTTGTTACAAAAGAAATGAATAAAAAGAGTTTAGGGGGTTGGAGAAGAAAAATAAAACAAAACAACATTAGAAAAGACATTACCTCAAAATCGGGTAACGCTTTTTGATTTGAGCCAAAGGCTTCCTTGGGAAGCGTTCTGCCCAAAGTGAGGATTCTAGGAGTAAGAGAGGGATGTTGGGAGAGTATTTGGGCAGAGGTTGGCCGAGCCAAATGGCTTGAAGGTGTGAATAAGGTGGGAGAGGTGGGGGCCTTTTATAAGTGGAGAGGAGGGGCACTTTTGGAAAGATTGAAATGTTACATTATTTCACAATGCTTTTCGGATTATAAAGGTCCCACACTTATATAACTCGAGGATAAGGTGATAAGGGTTCGAAATCTCCTCATCCAATTGGCTTTGGACAAGTGTACGCCTTGGATTTTACATTATCTTCCCATTTTATTTAAATCGTTAAATAATGAGGTCATCACTACATCATCATGATGTCATAAATAATTTAATTTATTTAATGTCTAAAAATTATAAAAAAACTACTATGATGTAGGAAATCGTTTTATCTTTCCAATGAATATTTATAGTCAAAATTTGGACTTGTGTAACCCCACTTAAAAATTGTATTAGTAAAACATTTTATGTTTGTGTCATTTTTTACTTTAACATTAAATAAAAGGTGTTTATGTCATTTTCTAACTAAAGTGGCTCCATGGGGTCCCCAAGTTGACCCATGGGTTGTCTTGGTCGGCCATGACCCATCCAATAGGAGTAGGACAAGTGTCATTCTCATCTCATATTATAAAAATATTGTTTTTACCTTAAACTACACTAATTAACTCTAATCGCGATTAAGAACTTAAAAGTTACTATTCACCAAAAAATTATTTTAATCTCATTGAATCACATTTTACTTCTTAATGACAACCATGTATGTCGGATTTTTGAAAATCAAATCACAGAAGTGGTAATATTTCATTTAAACGAAAAATCAGTTATTTAACTACCACTTAGTGGTTTTACTATTCATCAAAAATTGATGTTTTTCAGAACAATGCCAAAATTTCACCCTAAGCTATAATTGATATTACGAATTCAAAAATGATGTCTATTTTAAAAAATTCCAAACATATTAGTTGCATTAATTAATTTTATAATTAATTCCCGCTGTCACAACAAATAGCGTGTTTTTAAGAAACAATTTATATCAAAAGATTGGCAATTGTTTATGTCCAATTTCAATGTTAAATTAATTATAATGACCACCATTGGATAAAATGGTAAAAATATATTCTAATTATACTCTAAAACCACTCAATAGTATAATTTATCACTATGAATTATTTTGATTAAAAAAGTTGTTTTAAGTATTTTTCACTATTCATAAAAATTTTGAAGTTCTCAGAAAATTACAAAAAATTAAACATATGCTAATTTAAATATTAGGAATACAAAAATGAAGTCCATTTTGAAATATAAAATTTCTATAATTTTAAAAAGTGGTTATTACTATTCATAACGGCTACTTTGATTAGTTTCGGTGTGTTAGAACTCGAACTTGCGTACAATGCAAGCTATTGCATTATTGAATGAGAAGCGTATCGTGGAAGCTTGGGGTGTTACAAAAATAGGATATTGTATAATAATTTTTAGATCGTTTATTCTATATATGTTATAAATTATCAATCCAACATCATGATCAAATTCATTGATATATCCCAAGTTGATTTATACTATGATTATAGAAGAAGGAATATTTTTTGAAGATGAGTAATATATTTTGGATTTGTGTGGATTTTCAATCACTAGAATTATATGCATAAAGTATAAGATCAGTTGGAAACCATGGAAAAATAAATGGGTTGTTGATAGTGAAAAAATAGTGGAAACTTTAAGCCTGTTGATCATCCTTTAGGACCATGTGATCTTTGTGACCTTGGAATAGGCCTAACAAAATTGTAGACTACATTGATTTTGATGATAATTAAGAGGTTTATACCACAAGAGAAGAAGAGGAGATTGATTTTTTTTATTCATGAATAAAGTGTCCTAGACCTTCATCCTAGATCTACTTCTACCACATATGGATCTCCTAGTCCACTTAGGACACTCTAAAATAGTTTAAATATTTTAAAACAAGGATGTTGTAAAGTAGATACTAAATTTATTGTAGATGAACAATTTACGTGTAGTTATAAGTATAATAATTAGAATGGAAATGATAAATATGGTGACTATGACGATTATGGTGATAATAAAGATGATGACGAAGATGAAGGATTAGACCATGTAGGTTATAATGGGAAGATTGGAAGATAGTTTAATGATATTACTCAAGATATAGTTAATTATCCTAGTGGATCTATTTCCAAATTAGAGGAGATACATATATTTGTTGGGGAAATGGTTCATCCATTTATACAAAAGGGAAATGCATTTTTTGATGGGGAGAAATACCCAAATTATCATGTAGTTACTTGAATTGATACTATATCAGCTGCTGATGATCAGAAATTCTAGATTCAATTTTTTTTGAGTAGATTTTAGTTATATATATATATTGTTGAGTATCATGTGTCAGAGAAAATTCAATTTGAGTTTATAAAGGATATTGTTGATGAATAGAGATCTATTGTGACCCATGATGTTGATTCCCCTCCTGTTATTGTTCTCTTCGTAGTTGTGTCTACAACCGTAACGTCTTTAGTGGTTGAGATTCTTGGTAAGCCTTCAAAAATTTTATTTGACCCTATTTATAGGGAATGGGGTTTTATTCATGGTATTTCATCAATGAATGGTGTACCTTTCATTCAGAAAGAACAAGATCCTAAAGGATCAATGGTAAATCATATTGATGTTACTGTTTTGTTATAAATATTCGATTTTATGAGAGAACATGAACTTGTTGTTCCACCTGTTCTTATTGATGTGTTTTCCATGGGTGTCTTGGTTGAATTTAGAGAAAAATATTTTTAAATTTTAGTAATTTTTTGATAATTTATGCACCCCATATTAATATGATATGTGAGAAAGATGTGAAGAAATTGTTTCATTTGGTGACCAAAATTTTTCTACCAAAGGTGATGCACCATATTCAAGAAGTGGTAATTAATAATAAAAAAATTTCCAATGAGTTGGAGTCTTTGAAATATGTTGTGGAAGGGATGAAGTCTGATTTTGATGCCAGTATGCATATTTTATTGGAGAGAGTAATATATTTCTTCATTAACATCTGTTTCTATTGATCCTCCTCCTATTATTGAGATAGAGATGTTCTGATATATTATGAGATAATAAAATAGTAGTCTTTCTAGTGTTTTATCCAGTGATATATCATACATACCTAAGGTAACATTGAATTAGTGGTAACATGATTATGATCCTTCCCAGAAGATCATCATAGAGTATGTGGCGGATATGAAACTATATAAAATGACCATCAAGAAAGAAATTATGAATTATCTCACATTGACTTACTTCATGAAAGAACTAAATAAAAATTTTAAGTATCTATAATAGATTGTGATAATACACCTAGCTAGTCTGGATTTAATAGAAAATGTAATATAGTAAAAGGTTTCCACTCCAGTGATGTAGAGATTTATGGATTAAAAGAAAAACATTTTTAGTTCTTTGGAGAGAGGTGGTTCTATCATCATTAATTTTATCAATATAATTAATCCTTTGTTGTATGTTCATAGGTTTATTGTTGTGGCTCACAAGGATATACCAATTACTTCCCATTTGTCTTTTCCATTTGTATATCTAGAGTATTTTAGCCGATGAGTGAAAATGGATCTTTAGGCCCTTTTACAATCTAGATCATATCCATTTCTTCCCACCCATAAGGAAGTAGTGAAATACCACAGACCCATTCTTATTTGTGATCCTCGACCTCTTTCAGCTACATTTGACATTCCTTCCACTATTCCTACTAAACCCACTTTCACTGTTTCTTCTACCTCATCCATGGAAAATGGAAAAACACCTTTGGACCCTTCATCCAAGCCCAAATACCATTTATTACTAGACATTGTGTCTTTGATCATATTTTTGTTTTGTATAAATTTTGGTGGATATATATGAATTTGTTCGTTAATAAAACTTATCGTGTAATTCTTATTCTGTTTATCTTGAATTTTTTTTATTCTTTTACTTTTCTTATTTTGCTATACACTTTTTTATAATTCCAATAGAAGGAGAAGATCAATGGTATTTATCTTTATTGTGATATTTTGTTTCTCCCATATATTTTTTTGATTCCATATAGGTATCTACCATTTTTATGGACTATGAGATATATTTCTTTTTCTTCAAAAACATTCATTTTTATATATACATTTTCTTTTGATACTATGTTTTTCAAATTTTGTTCATTATTCTTTGATTATCTTTGATTACTAATGTATCTTCCTCAACTTGATAGGTGATAAGTATAATTCATTCCCTCATTTTAGAGTGTTGTAGTATATTTATTTTTGGAATTTATTGAATAGTATTTCCAATTTTGGAATGTATTGTTTTTTTTATGTTTTTGTGGCATCATACAATGATTTTTTGGAAAAAGAATAAAAAGGGGTGTAAATTTAAGCAAAACATGTGAAGAAGCATGAGACAATATTTTTTGGGATGTTGCGAGTTAAAAACATGGGAAACAGGATTACACATCATGTAATTACATTAAAAATAATGACTTTGTCAAAGGAAACTGTCTCCACAGAGAAAATTCATGAAGCTATTACACAGTGTGATTCATCATTAAATGACATGAGTCCGGGTTATACATCGTGAATGAAGTCAATGGTCAAAATAATTGAGAGAGGTTTGTGCGAGGTCTATTCATATTATGTAATCATGGCGGAAACCACAAATTAAAATTTCATGATTTGTAACCTTAATACATGTCATATATTGGGTCAGGCCGAACCCATATAGAGCATATAAAAAGAGGAGAATCATGCTGCGTGTGTTCATTCGAATTCTACGGTGATGTAATTTAATGAGGAAGGGGCAATGGATTTAACTATTTTTATTATTCATGAATTTTGTATGAATGATTTGTTTAACCAATATGCAATCCATTTCATTTTATTTTATCATTACCATTAATTATAAAATTAAAAGGAACATTTAAAATTTTCATCTGACAACCCTAAGGAAGATATGACCATTGTCTACATTAGGGGAAATTGGGATTACATTTGGTATCAAGACAAGCTTGATTCAAAAATCGACTAAATTACAGGAAAGAGGAAAATATGGTAGTTCCGCATTAAGTTGATGATACCATTACCATTGGTTCTTCATTTGATTGAATCTGACAACAATCATGAATTAATTGAAATATTTTCTAAAATCAAATTTATCCTGATCCTAGATACTAAAAAACCCTGATATGATTTCCAAATATGTTCACAAACCAACCAATAAACATTGCATTTGAATTTTTCTTTTTCAAGGTTGAATAAAACCCACAGTTTCTCATCTCTTTATCATATATAATGGAATTAATTATTATGAAATAATAATCAATATAATTTCAATTTATATATGGGTTCATCCAAAAACAATCGTATAAACTTTATTTTAAAAAAATCAAGTATGATATTTTGAGTTTTATAGATTTGTTTTTGAATAGTACTATAGTAAATTAATGATTCCCCATGGGGCTATCAAACAGGTTCAATTTCAAATGAAGTTATATTTTTTGTTTTTAGGATTTTTACATTTTTTCTTTATTTAAATTCCACTTTTTACATTGGTTGTGTTTGTGATGTGATTTTCATTTTTTTAATGCACAATGACAACACTAGATCAATGAAAAAAGACATCATCGTGTCCAATGAATGTCATGAACCAATAGAAAAGAGTAAAATCAATGTGACCATAGAGGGCATAAGAAAAAACCAACCTATTGAAGTTATTATACAAGATCATGGGCATCAGACACTCATAGTCTATTGGTGGTTTATGAATATAGGGTTACGAGAAAGCAACTTAGCACCCCCTCACTACAAACCATTTCAAGATAAGAATAGAAATCCACTCAATAATCATGAATAGAATTCAATTCATAAGACTTCTACATGAATATCTAAACAAGAATCATGGTGACTTTGTTGATCTCTATGATACTTTCCAATTCCATCATTTTTCATGTGATGCGGTAAGAAATCATCATTTCTTATTTACCTTGAGAGATCAAGCTTGTGACTGGATTCAAAGTTAACCTTCACATTCGATCACTATATGGGAAGAGTTAGCACAAAACATCCTCATCTAATTATTTAGACATTCTAAATAAATGGATATACAGGTAAATATTCTTACCTTTTTTCAATTTCATGATAAATCTATGTATTATTCATGGGAATGGTATAAGGACATGAATTGAAAATTACCACATCATGGAATAGAACATTGGATACTAATGAAAATATTATATAAGGGTTTGTAATTGGAAAATTGGTCAATCCTTAATGCTGCAGTTGGAGGATCATTGATGAGGGAATTACCTGAATCAAGTTACAACATGTTGGATGAGATTTTGGAGAAATAGTTTCCAGTTTCAAGGAGAAGGGGATCAATGTAAAGGCATTCATTCAATTAATAATAATGACTGGATGGAAACATTACTAGATTTTCGAACCAAAATGATGGATTTTATTATAGTATAATATAAAACACATCTATGTATGTGTTTATAAGATTTAAATTATGCTGATTACAATCATGGTAATCAATTTTAAGGCTGAAGAACACAACAACAACAACAAGGGCAAAGAATTCAATAAATGTTACAACAACAGGCACCACAACAGCCCGCACAAATATCCAAGTCCATTATTTTGAGGAGACACATGTATCATTCATTAATGATTCTAGGTTTTCACTCAAGGAAATAAATGAATAATAATCATACCAAAAGTTTACATTGTAGAATTTGGAGCATCAGGTTGGCAAAATTACTGACCAGATTAGTGAGATACCTATAAGTACACTTCTAGAATTCACTGAGGACTACCCACATGAATACTTGATGACTATAGATATTATATGTGGGAAAAAAACAAAAGGTTGTGGTATATAATTTTCATGAAAAAACACAGAAGGAACCTAAAGAATCCACAGAACAAGTAACTAGTTAAGAAGAAGAAGAACTGCCTCAGTACCAGCCAAGTATTCATTTTTAAAAATGATGAAAACAAAGAAAAATTTGTAGGGAGATATAGTTTTAGAAAACGTTAAAACATTCATATTAATATACATTATTCATAGGCTCATGGAAATATTCTAGCATATAAACAGTTTATGAATGCACTGGTAACTAATAAGAAGAGAGCAGAGAAGATTTGTATAATTCCACTCACACGAGAGTGTTTGGTAGTTGTATCAAATGAAATACCTAAGAAAGAAATAGATCCAGTAATCATTTAAATTCCCATATTTATTGGAGATAAAAATGTGGAAAGATATCTGCGACTTAGGTGAAAGTGTCAATATTATGTCATACACGACATTCTAGAGTATGGGACTAGATGGACTAAAACCTAAAAGAGTGCATCATAGATTAGCATATTCAGCCATTAATTCCCTAAAATGATTCATTGAATACGTCTCAAACAAATTATAATAATTATACTTCCTCATTGACTTCCTAGCACTATATATGGGAGTGTAGAGAAATACACTTATTCTGGGAAGGGAATTTTTAGCCACAGGGCATGCGATGATTGACGATCAAAATGGAGAACATAGTCTTAGAGTTATAAGTGATCAAGTAAGTTTAAACATAAACCATGAAATGAAAAACTAAAATGTTCAATAGAATGATGAGTTCAGAGAAAAATAAATAGCTGATGATATGGATATCGTTGAGATTGAAGAGTTTCATGATTTAGATGCTACTATGGAAGAGGATGCTAAAATGATTGATAAATCAAAGTTGAAGAACAAGAAAAAAGACACTAAAGGAAAAAGAAACTCTAAATAATTTTACAAAAGACAACATGTATGGATGATACGTGCTCTTCCATTTAGTTCATCGGGATTGAGGTATTACTGGTGGGTCAGTCCAATGGAGATCAATCAAGTACTGCCATCTAGAAAAATCTATCTTTTCATAGAAAACTTATAGTGGAAAACCTATGTTTACATTACACAACTGAAACTATTTGTGGACCCTGAATAGGTACAAAATCCTCATAAATACATCACATGATCTGATTGTGACATTGGTAAGGTCAATGCAATTATAGTAAACAAAAGCACTTCCAGGAGTCAACCCTAGTTTTTTTTTGTTTTTTTTGTTTTTAGAGGCATGCACACAATCACATCAAATATTATAAAATTTATTGATAATGGCATGTGATTAAACCTATTTTTTTATTTTAAGGACCTTCACGACCTAATATAGTATCATGTAGGAGGAATAAATTGAATAAGTGGCAGCAACATTATATGTCTTGTTGGGAAATTAAATTTCATTAATCCTAAGCAAGAAGAACCTACACATCCATGATTAAATAAAAAATATATAAGGGGATTCAAAGATTAAAATCTATATTTTTCTACTATATTCCATGCATTTAATTAGATTTTTTTAACTACCAATGGAATGCCCCACACTTTATTCAATCTTTAATGAAATAAACTACAACAGGTGATCCAACACAGGATAATTACCATGCCATGTATTTACATTTATATATAAATAATTTAAATGTGAAAAATTGGAAAAAGAATTATTAGAGGTAACAATGTGGATTAAGAATTGAAAAATCCTGATTTAGGGTAGCATGTTGATCTGTCTAAACAAAATTTTTCTATGATTTGGCCATGCTTTAATTTTTTTATTTTTTCATTCAATGATTTAATTATTCATATGCATTTCAATGAGTGATTGTCCAAACCATTCATTAGATTCCCATGATATCCACTAAGACCATGATTTTCTATTATTTATATAGTATATTCTTTTAGAAAATCAAGAAAATGTTCTTTTAGAACTTGCTTTTCATATTATCAAATCTATGGCTGAACAAAGTTACTTTTAAAATGATTGATGCATTCTATTTCATTATCCCTTATCCGGAGACCCACCTTTAATTAATCCATGTTAATCTAGAAGAATCCATAAACATCTTTTTTTTTGTAAATGTGCCATGTTATAGTCTCATTTTATCCATTTCTACGTTTCTCTAAAAAAATTAATGATATAAAAAAGAATAAGGGTGGGGGAGGAACTACAGTGGGTGTACTCAGATATATATCATTGTGGATATTTTGTTCTGGGATTTTGATTTTTAAATTGGGAAGTCCATTCAGAATTCATTTTTTTATTATTCACCTATCATGTAAAAATAAAGAACTTGGGTTGTGTTTTGGGAAGATCAAAAATAAAATTTTCCCAATCTGACAACTTAGATTTTATGTGGTTTGGTTGTGTAAGTGATATTTTTTCTATGCATAGATCATGAATAAAAATATAATATGAAAAAAAATATAGAGGCTGATTCATTTAATGTTCATACACGTATCATGGGTCCACATTGATATTTTTAGGGGAAGATTAGACCTTCACTGAGCTATTTTTTATTGTCATTCAAATTTTGTTATATTTGAACCTCCTTTTGAGCCTTAATTTTTAAATCATTTTCCATCCCACCATGAAGACTCAAAGACATTTGATCTAGAATGATGAATTCCTCATGATTCATTGTTAATTCCTACTTTACATGGTGGACATGTTAGATTCCTTTTCATCTTATGGTATGTTACACATTTATGAGTTATCTGCTAAATTCAATTTACATTTTACCCTGATGATGAGAAGAAAAACTCATGTGAGGTAAATTGGGATTGGCATGAATAATAACAATGAATTGAAATATAACAATATTTGAATGAAAAAACCTAGCTATTTCAAAATATGTAACGTAAAATACATGGTCGACTTGATTATTTGAAAAACGATGTGTTTTTAATTTTCATGTTTTATGATCAATCATTTATTTCTCCATCTGTTCAATTTCTTTTGTTGAAATTTAATTTGAATAATGGTAATGTGAGCGTACTATGTAGTTTTTTGAGATTCCATCCTTGAAGAAAAAAATGAATTCAAGTGTGGGGGATTTGATAAGTGTATTTGATTCATAGATTTTAGAGTGTTTTAGATTAATTATTTTTTTATTTAATTGAATAATCCAGCCAATTTTTGAAAATATTGAGTTTTTGGAAGAGAAGTGGAACAGAAGTAGATTTTTTAGGATTTGTAGAGCTATAAATTAGAGAAGCATAATTACTTGTCATATAATTACATTACACATCATTAATTCATCAACAGAAACTACATCCTCCGGGACAATTTGTGAAGTTAGTATAAAGTGTGATTCATCATTACAATTCTTGAGTCCCAGATACATGTTGTAAATGCAATCAATAGTCAAAATCATTGATCAAGATTTCTCTGAGATACAAGGATATTCCGAAGTAATGGAAAAAACTATGGATCAGGATTTCATGAAATGTAAACCTATTAAACAGTGAGTATTGGGTTGTGTATACCCCAATTCATTTCCTAAAAATAGTGTTCCTTCTTACTACTTGAGATCATTTGAATTCAATTAGAGACCAACGGTTAGAGAAAAGCAGTTTCACCCTCTCTAAGTTCTTTCGTTCTTTTATGATTTCATTTCCTTTTCTCCTTCCATCAAAAAATATCGTCTCTATGATGAGTGGGGTAATCCAAACATCTGATAGTGTGATGTAATCGATGGGGGAAGGTGTGTTGGATTTAATTATTTTTATTATTAATATATTTTTTGCGTGATTTCATCAATCAATATCAAATGACTTTAATTTTATTTCATCGTGACAAATGATAATTTAATTAAAAGGAAAATTTTAGGTTCACAACTAAAAACCTTAAGGAAGACATGACCATTGTCAACATTATGGGAAATCAGATTTAAATATGGTATCGTGACAAGCATGATTCAGAAACACCGTAAATTACAAGACAAAGGAAAATAGATTAATTTCGTTTAAAGGAGGAGATACCCCGACCACCATTTTTTCCTTGTCTTTACTATAACACCAATCAGGAATTAATTGACATATATTCTAAAATCTAATTTCACATAAATATGGAAGTCAAAAAAACCTAGCATGCATTCCAAATCTGATCAAAAACCAATCAATCTTCATTTCTTTTTTGTTTTGATTTTTCAAAATTGAATCAAACCCAACAGTTATCATCTCTTTCTCCAATTGAATAGAAATAAATAATTCAAAATTATAATCAATGAAATTTCACCATCTCTATGGCTTTGACATCGATCTTACTTAATTATTGCTTTTTAATTAATCGAGTAGGATAGATTGAGTTTAATAAATCTATTTTATCATATTACTATTGGGAATTAATGATGACGCCACCAGGATGTCAATGGATTTATTTATCTATCAATCCAAATGTCTAAACTTTTTTAATTTACTATTTATATCATGTATATAAAATAATATGATTTATGATGATAAAAAAGGGTGATATTTTTTACCTCCTTATTTTAATGATTAAAAAATATTTATTATTTTGATAATAATTAGAATTATGTTTTTATTAACAGTTTATCATATAATACAAATTTGAATTAATATGGTAAATTCTACCAAATACTCTCCATTAAGGATGAGCCAGTGCCAAGAAAGACTCACTGTCCACAATGAGTCGATGCGGAGACGGAAATTTTAAATATTATGACACACCGCCAGAATATGTCTCCCCTTCACACAAATGAACCACCACCAACAATGCCTCACTATTTACTTGAGATATCGTCAAGGAATTCATACATACAGAATGGAAATTTGGTAAAGTGTATGAATTTCTCACTTCCTGCCTAACACAACATTAGCCTAACATACTGCCAGGATTGTCACAGTTCCAAATACTCATTGCTAGAAAGTGTCACCATTAAAAAAAGATATCGTCAGATCTATAGACACAGTTCAAATGTATCACCTCCAGACATAGACACCACCAGTGTCACCATTTGAATATTTAGTGTTATAGTTTCTGTTTCATATCTTTGGATATAAATATATCGAACATCTTGTTTAACTAATAAAATGATCAATCTTATTTTATTGAATATTCTATAATGACTAGGTTGAGATACATTATAATATGTGTCTAACATAAAGTATGACGATGCATAGGATCCACATAATTCAACGAACCGTTTCTTCTGTTAAAAATAGATGTAGACTCCCTCAGGCATGTAGCAATGCGCTGAACAAAATGATATACACATAAACATGAAGTAATCTTGACATTATTTCACTAACAATAATTTATTACCTAATATATCTTTCTTACACTTGACTTTGGAATATAAAGAACAATGTTAATACAGTACCCTCATATAATCATCTAAAAAGAGTCTATGACATTATGTTCTATATTAGAATCTCGAAACTCTACTCAATCCTTAAATCAAATCACATACCATGAGTCACACTATAAAGAATAATTGATTGTTAAACACTATCCAATTACATAGTTTACTTTCATAATCAGTTTAGTATTATTTTAAATTACGACCAATGTGGGTATAATCTATTTTATAACATAGAAATAGAATCGTACTTCAAACTGGATGATACATTGATATCTTATCAACACTTTTTTCTATTATTTCCCATGTGATGTGTTAGATGTATAGTTGTGACCCTGTTTATTTTTACTCCCACAAAAACAAATGAAGTGGTCCATGTGTGGTATATTAAGTTGTCCAACTATTTTCAAAACAGATCTAGGCTATAGATAATAAGTTTATTTTATATGAACTACTTTTTCGAAGGTGATTATCATGTGAATAGGACTAAATCTCAGCTCGATATTGAACATATTTTATTCAAAAGTTGATGTGTGTTTATTTACAATATTTCATTTATATAATACCATTTCTATTTTAAACAAAAAACCCACAAAATTATTAATTTATATTTATTAGTTTCAATATAATATTTTGATTCAGTAATTTAATTTCAAAGGATAAAATAATATTGTATATCTTATTACCTAATACCTAATTAATTGTTTGTGAAAAATTTTAAATGATTAAAACTTTTTTCAAACTAATATTGTGTTAAAATAGGATGATTTTAATTGTTTTTTGGATTTTATTTAAATACAATATATAAAAATTTTTATTGTGTAATAAATTTACCCCCCACCCCTCTTGAGATACTTTATCAAGAAATAATAGATTTCACAAATGTATTCAAATGGAACCCTATGAATATATATACGGGAAGTGATTGTGAACATATTCTTGTTGGGATAAAGTTAGTGACAGAAATAGTCTTGGGCTCAGTCTTGTGCAAGAGATGATAGAAAAGCTTCATTCCATCCACCAACACATAAAGGCTGGTAAGTGATGGTAGAAGAGTGATGCTAACAACCATTGAAGGGAATTGGAGTTTAATGATGGTGATAAATTTTTCCTCTCAATATCACTATGGAATAGATTCATCTGGTTTGGGAAGAATGGGAATATTATCCCCAGTTCTATTGGCCTCTATGAAATCTATGATTTCATAGGAGTATTGGTCTATCAGCTAGAACATCCACCAAATATATCTCAAGTTCATGAAGAATTCCAGTATCACTATTGAGGATGTAAATACTGGATCTCTCACATGTGCTAAATCCAAAGTTGGTATGTAATGGACCGGACCTCTCCATTCCATTAAATGGTGAAATGGTGGTTTTTGAGGTGTTCTGGGAGGTCAAGTTGACATGGGGTGCATTTGGGTGGACTTTAAGAAAAACTAAAGGGATAGCTTTCACACGGGCGGCGCACGGTTTTTCTAAACCGTGTGCCCAAACCGTGCGTGGTTGGTGTTGGAGGCAGTGGATAACGCATGGTTATTGCACGATTTGTCTAACCATGTGGCCTAACAATGCGATGAGTGTTGACAAGGAAGTAGCAACCTCATGGTTAGCACACGATTTGCCTAATCGTGCGAGAAAACTGTGAGAGCACTTAAATCTAGATCAAAAAATTTTGGATCTCAACTGTTTTGCCTCTAAGTTGCTCGTTTGATCCCCTAAGCGGCCATAACTCAGTATTACCCTTCCTCGAAGGTAGTGGAACATCTCCCAAGCATTTTGGAGGCGATATGAAGGTTTCTCTTGGTGAATCGAAGCCGGTTTCTTGAGGTATGTGATCGTTCTTTTTTAGTTTCATAGATATACTTATATCCACTCCTCCTCTTCTCTCAGTTTCATAGATCTACGCCCGTTATGGGTAGATATAATGTGTGGATGCCAATTATGGTGATCATTGGTCTTGATCTTGCTAGGATGAGAGATCTATGACGGGATTTTGGAGAATCAACATGACTTTCTTGTACATTCTTCGTTTACTGGGATTTTCATCAAAAACATTGAGGTAGGGGATACATTTCTTTGCTTTCTATTACGCAAAACTATATTATTAGCATGTTTTATACCACTGGATGAAAATGGAGTTGACATAACAAATACTTTAAACTGGATAAATAAATTGTATCGATCCTATGATATTTCCTCTTTTCTTGCTAGATAATGTGATATCTATGCTTGTTGTTCATAGCTATTGTTCTTGATGGAAATTGGTAAACAAGGTAAATCGGGACTAATTGATATTTTTTTGGCCAAAGATAAAGAGGCTTGAAAACGAACCTTGTTCTTGTTATAATTTTATGTTAATCAAATTGGCGTAGTAAGACTGTATAATCAATTGTTATAGCTTAATGGTTAGGTTCCCGATTTTGGAATCAACGGATTATAAATCAGTTAATTCAAGATGGCTTAAAGATTTGTTTACTTGATAATGCCTTGAAGGGTTCTGAGTTATCCTCTTTATTGATAAAGGTCCAAGATCCCAATTGATGTGATGTTTTCATTCCTTCTACTTGTGTTGTGATGTGATCTTGGATGGTTGATGTGATATGTGGGGGCATATAGGACTTTTGGTTGTGGTAGCGGATGAGGCCTAGAGTGGTGGGATGCATCGGTTTATGCACGTGGGTGTCGGGGAGGACACTAGGGATGATGGAATGGGTTGGATGGGATTTATGGATGCTTTCGGGTTCTTTAATTTTTTATCTGCTTCACTTTTCCCCACTTATCAAAGCAGCTGGTCTTGCTTACCCTTCTTCCGAAGGAGGGAAATGCGTGTGGGGTATTCCATGTGCTTTCCATGTCTAGCTTCTCAGGGAAGGATGGGTCTACCCTCTTGTAATAGGCAGAAAAGACTCGACATGTTGTTTATCTACTTTCTCTTTTGATCACCATTGTGTTTAGTATCATAGAATTATTTTCTATAATTCTCGGGAATTTGGGAAAGTAATTCTCTAATGAATGTTTTAATAAATGGTGCTAACCCATGGGGTTGGTGTTTCCTGAAACATAAGGATGAGGTTGAAAACTATTGAAGGGGAAGTTGACTTTGTGTGTGTTTCTAATGAAATTTAATGTGGATTTGATCATAGTTAATTAATGTTTAGAGAATTAATTAACGTACAGTTGAACTGATAACAAGAGAATGAAGTAATCTAATAAATTTCTTTAAATGGTTGTGTGCTTTTAGCATACCTAGTCTTAGAAGTGGCAGCCTTGAGTTCGAGAGACGTTACGTGCATTTGTGTCTATAACTAGGTTATGCCCATAGTGTGGTTGTGAGATATAGTATATTCTTTAATTTTTGTGTTTCTATACGATACTCCACCCTGTCAGTAAGGGAAACTGACACCCAAGGGATTCTGGGGCCTGGGGGGTGTTTTCCCCAACATTCCAGTTGGAGGATGAATGGATGACTACCCCCTTTGGCATCACGCCCTTCTCTTGGTATATATTTGGGCCACTAGGCACAACTGTTAGTTTTCCACCTTATATGTGTGTAGAGGGCTATGAAGGCTTGTGGTTATTCACACACATATATTCTGGATACAGTATCCTATGAAATACTAGAGGTGTAACATGTAAAGGTTGTGATGGCTTGTGGATCATTACTCAGTGTATGGTTTTTAATGGATTGAGGTATAATACCCAACATATGATACACATTACACGAGCTGTGGTGGCTCTCGAAAACTATCTGGTTACTTTGGTTGTGAGGATGGTGTGTTGCTTCGCCCAGGTGTCTGCGGGCAAGCCGTTGTGGTGCACGAAGTGCATATTGTGGTGCTTCGCCCAGGTGTCTAAGGGCAAGCCTTTTTGGAGAGATATTCTTAAGACGTGCGACATTGGGGCAAAGCGGAAAACCATTGGGGAAGTAGTAGTAGGTTACCCTTGATATTCTTAATTATATGCTATATTATTGTATGTGTTACTTGGTGACAGTAGCCATGGTGAGGTTGGGAACTTAGTATACCTGTTTAGGTGACGAGTTAGTTTCACCTGTTGGTCACTGTTCATTAGCATGCTTTCTTTACCTTTTCATGAGAGGCTGGGCTTGTGGTTGTAGTTGTTTTACTTTATGTTGGGTACATGCAGTTTTTCCCTTTTTTGTTGTAGTACTTTGGCATGAAATTTCACTTGTGCACATGGGATTATTTTCTATTTCTAGTTCTGAGTTGGAGTTGATTGGTGTCTATCTTATCTCTCTCTTCCTCTTGTTTTATCTTAGAGGTTAATTCCACCCATTTATGTGTTTCTATACCCTCGGTGCTAGTCGCCAACCCGGGGCATACTGGAGGCCGGACTCAGTGGGTCATTATCTCCCTTCTCACAATGCCAGCCCGGAAGGGGTTCACTTTGTGGGGAGGGGGTTGTGACTGAGTGGTATCAGATCTCTGTTTGAGGGATTGGATTGAGCTTGGAGTTAGGCATAGCTGAGGTTTCATGGGTTGGTAGGGAAATAGTTTCATTCATGTTTAGCAAGTGAGGTATACACTAAAGACCAGATGAGACATAGGAGTTTAGGGCCCCCTATGATCTGATTTGTGGACCTTTATGTTTAAAATGGCTACAAAACAAGGTGACACTAGTTGTAGTGTAGAGACCTAGGAAAGGATCATGCATCATTATTCTTTGTACCTGGTTTTGAATGGGTAGACCTTGGGATAGGTTAACATAAAATGAATAAAATAAAACAATTAATTAATTAATTAATGTTGAGTCTTCCATATTCCAGGTTTATGAGCTCTAACGGTTTGTTCTTTTATAGGCATTGCTACATGTCGACGTCCTCGTTAGGTTTGCGTAGAAAATGTCCTGCAGGATCTTCCAACACATAACTGCAGGGTAGAGGTTGACGATGAAAACACTTGGAGGAATTCACTCCATGATTTTTAGTGACATAGTTTGTAGAAGTACAAGGGATTTGTTTCAGATGTAGTCAGGGAAGACTGTTTGGAGAAGGTCGAGATAGGATTCAGTTCGATCCGTGCTCGGAAGGTGCACTGGGTATCCTTAGCTGTGACGATGCTTCTTGGAGCAGCGAGGCATTGGTGGTTATTATTCCTTGGGGATCGTGAGGAATCAGCGATCTAATGGGAGGAGTTCCGAGACAAGTTTAGAGTCGGGTTCCTTTCATAGACTTCGAAGGTGTCCAGTCTCCAGGAGATTCTTACCCTTCGACAGTGGAGATCTACTGTTTGAGAGTATGGAATTTGATTTAGGAACCTTTTACAATGTGATTCAGACCTGTTACCAGATTAGGAGGATAGGGAGAGGCATTTCACGGAGGCTTTGCGTCTAGAGATCCAGCGCCAGGTCACCCCATTTATGCTAAATACATATCTTGAGGTGCTGGTGAGGGTTGTGGTTGTCGAGAGGACTTTTCCCAGGACAGGATCATCACAAGAGGGGGATCATTATAATCCCTCAAGAAGAAAGGATGTGGTCTGAGGTTCCAGGTTTTCAGGGCAGAAGAGTTTCCATTCATCCAGGGCTAGGTCCCAGCCCTTCACATCTCATTTCCACAGAGGCAATGAATCTTAGGCCTATTCCAAGGGATCAGGGTCTTTTTTCCCTTATGGTGGTCATGGCCATCAGCAGCGGGAGTGCCCGACCTTTCAGAGTGGTCATCGTGCACCAGGTGCTATGCTTTAGGTTCCTCCATTGAGGCAGTTCTAGCTGAGGAAGCAGCAGCCAGTTGCACCAGCTTTAGATCAGGGGAGGGTATATGGGGAAGTCAGAGGACATCCACATGATGCTCCCTGTCCTCAGAGAGCAAAGCGCGACTATGGTGGTGGTTGTCATCAGGGTCAGAGAGGTCGTACAGGAGGTCGTGGTCAGATTCATGCTCTAGTGTTGCCATCTCTAGGCAAGCCAGACGTCGTTCAAGGTACCCTTTTCTTGTTTTCTACCTTAGTGAATGACTTGTTTGATTCAGGAGTGACACACACTTTCATATCCCCTACCCTTGTCCATGCTTTGGGACTTGAGGTAGAGAGGCTTCCAGTGCCCTTAGCGTTGACTACACCAGTTGGAGGTCAAGCTAAATTGTTTGAAGTATGTAGAGACTGTGGGCTAGATTTCGGGCAACACCGCTATTGGGGAGATTTCATATGTTTACGAATACAACCATATGATGTAATCCTTGGCATGGATTGGTTGTATTCAGTGCAGGCTATCGTGGATTTCTTCAGAAAGAAAGTCATTTTATTTGATGCAGATGGAGAGAAAGTGGTGTTTGTTGGTGAGGGAGATCCTCGGATAGTTCATAGGCGCATTTCATCCTAATAATCTATTATGGCCAAGATGATTATAAGTTCTTCAGAGGTTCAACAGTTAGAGTTTCCTTGAGTCGTAGAGGATTTCCCTGATGTCTTTCGAGAGGTGGTTTTAGCCTTACCCCCTCAACGAGAGATTGATTTCTGGATCGAGCTACAACGAGAAGTGTCTTTTATTTCTATTTCTCCATATAGGATGGACCCTTATGAGTTTTGAGAGCTACGTATACAGCTTGATGGTCTGTTGTAGTGCGGTTTTTTTTTCAGCCATGTGTGTCACCATGGGGTGCACCAATTTTGTTCGTGAAGAAGTCTGACGGTAGTTTGCAGTTGTGTGTCAATTATCGTCGCTTAAACAAAGTGAAAATAAAGAATTGCTCTTCTATTTCATGGATTGATGATTTATTCAATCAATTGAAAAATGCAAGTTGGTTTCAATGATCGACTTCTGGTCGGGATATAATCAGATGTGTGTGAAGGATGAGGATATCCCAAAGACTGCTTTATATTGTCTTCATGGGAATTGTGAGTATTTTTTAATGCCATTTCGAATGACGAATGCTCCAGATATATTTATGAGATTGATGAATGTTGTGTTCAATGAGTTCCTGGATAATTTCATGGTTGTTTTCATCGACGACATCCTTGTGTACTCTACATCTGAAGAGGAGCATGCAGAGAATCTACAAGCCCTTTTGGGAGTTCATAGCCAACATCAGTTGTTTGGGAAGTTGTAGAAGTGTGATTTTTGGTCTCAAGAAGTCCATTTCTTGGGGCATGATGTGTCCCAATAGAGAGTATCTATGGATACATCTCATATTGAAGCAGTTATGTCTTGTGAATCCCCAAAGAAAGTTTTATAGGTGCGAAGTTTCCTTGGTCTCATAGGCTACTACAAGAGGTTTGTACCCAATTTCTCTCTAGTTGAAACTCCTATGACAGCTTTGACCAGGAAAGATTTGGAATTCATATGGACTGATCAGTGTCAGGCAGCTTTCGAGTATCTAAAGGATAAGTTATTATGTTCTCCAGTCCTTTGTCTTCTAGCTGAGGGATTTCAGTTTGATGTCTTCTACGATGCCTTACATCTGGTGTTAGGATCCGTTCTCATGCAGCAGAGGTCAGTTGTTTTTTATGGGTCTCTCCAGTTACGTCCCCATGAATGAAACTATTCCACCCATGATCTTCAGTTGGCAGCCGTGGTGTTTTCTCTGTAGTTGTGGAGACATTACCTCGTTGGTGAGCGCTTTGTGGTTTTCACCGATCATAAGAGTTCGAGGTATGTTTTCTTTGAGTGTGACTTAAACTTAAGACATGGTCGATGGATGGAGTTATTACAGGAATACGACATTGAAATATTGTATACACTTGGAAAAGGGAATGTTGTAACTGATACGCTGAGATGAAAGTCACATAGTGATGCTGCGCATGAATCCGGTGATTCTTGGAGAGTAATGGAAGAAATGTTAGCATTACATCTTGATATGGGGGAAGTTTGGGGTAGAGGTTGTCTTTTTCAGATGACAGTACAATCATTCTTGATGTAGAAGGTAGAAGAGTCCTAGTTGGGGGATCTAGAGGTGGAGGTATAGAGAGACCAAGTTTTTTGTGGTGAGGTCCCTGATGGGTGGACTGAGGATGAACAACACTGAGTGTTGTATCATGAAAGGATTTTTGTTCCCTTGGCGATGCGCAAGATGGTTCTTAGAGAGTTCTGTAGTTTACCCTCAGCAGTACATCCTGGTGTGACAAAGATGTACTGATCCCGGAGGAGTCAGTTTTGGTGGCATAGACAGAAGCGTGCTGTTGCAGAGTTTGTATCTCGATGTTTAGTCTGCCAGAAGGTGATGGTCGAACACCTTGTTCTAGGTGTTCTTATTCAGCCATTATAGATTCCTCAGTGGAAGTGGGAGTAAATCTCAATGGACTTCGTTACTGGTTTACCTCGATCTCTGGGAGGACATGATTCTATTTGGGTGGTAGTGGATCATTTAACAAAATCGTCCTACTTTATAGCAAGCAAGGAGTCAAGCTTAGTGAAAGTTTTGTCAAGGAAGTATCTATAAGAGTTGGTGAGAATTCATGGAGTCACTTGAAAGATCATTTATGATTGAGATCCTCATTTTACCTCTAGGGTGTGGAGAGGTTTCCAACATGCTTTCGGTTCTCAACTATGCTTTAGCACTGCTTTTCATACTCAAACAGATGGTCAGACCGAGCGAACAATCCAAACTCTTGAAGACATGTTACACTCTTGTTTTCGGGATTTTGGAGGCTCATGGATAATGAACTTACCCTTAGTGTAGTTCTTTTACAATAATATTTTTCACTCCACCATTGGCATGGAGTCGTTTGAATCCATGTATGGTCGGAATTTCCGTTCCCTGTTGTGCTGGACTAGGGTCAGAGAGTCAGCAAATCTCGGACCGGAACTAGTGCAGAATACAATAGAGATGGTTCAGGTGATTCGTGAGAGGATGAATACAGCGTAGGATCGTCAAAAAGCATATGCCGATCAAATAAGGATACCTTTAGAGTTTAATTATGCGTATTATGTGTTTTTGAAGGTCACTCCCTGTTGTGGTAAGCGATTGTTTGGACGTGGAAGTAATCTTTCTCCCCGGTTTGTTGGGCCTTTTGAGGTATTAGCTCGTGTTGGAGATGGGGTGTATTGAGTAGAACATCCCCCTAAAATGAGTCAGATACAGTATGTTTTCCATGTATCACAGTGCTGTCGTAATATTCCCGATGACTCTCACATCATCGATTGGGGAGAGATTGATGTTGATGATGATGAAACCTTTGGGGAGCGACCTTTGGAGATCCAAGACCACATGGAAAAGGTCTTGAACGGGTTTTTTATTCCTTTAGTTCATGTCTTGTGGTGACACAGTGGCTTGAAAGAGAGTACCAGGGAACGTGAGTCACTGATACATTCTCAGTACCCAGAGTTTTTTGATGTTTAACTCTTTTCATGTATCTTTGTAGCTGATTTGATTATGAAACTTTCATGTTTATGAGATGGATCCCTTTATTTCATTTGTGGCTTGATCTCTTTTAAGATATATCTCGAGGGGTGGTTGTTCAGACCCTGTTTCGTTTTCACTTTACGTGGGTTTTGGATTCTTGAGGATGAGAATGTTTTGAGATGTATTTGATGTAATGGCACGGACCTCTCAAGTCCATTACATGGTTAAACAGTGGTGTTAGAGGTGTTTGGGGAGGTCAAGATGACTTGGGTTGCGTTTGGGTGGAATTTAAGGAAAACAAAAGGGCAATATCTTTTGCACGGGTGGAACACGGTTTGTCTAAACTGTGCGGCCAAACCGTGCAAGGTTGGTGTTGGAGGAAGTGGTTAACGCACGGTTAGCGCACGTTTTGTCTAACCATGTGGCCTAACTATGCGAGGAGTGTTGACGAGGTAGTAGCGACCACACAGTTAGCACGCAGTTTGTCTAACCATGCGAGCAAACCATGCAGGCACTTAAATCTAGATCCTAAAAATGTGGATCTCAACTGTTTTTCCTCTAACTTGCTCGTTTAATCCCCTAATCGGTCATAACTCGGGATTACCCTTCCTTGAAGGTAGGATAACATCTCCCAAGCATTTTGGAGGCGATCCTAAGGCTTATCTTGGCGAATCAAAGCTGGTTTCTTGATGTATGTGATCATTCTTGTTTGGTTTCTTAGATCTACTTAGATATACTCCTCCTCTTCTATCAGTTTCTTACATCTACACCCGTTATGGGTATATCTAAGTGTGTGGATGCCAATTATGGTGAGATTTGGTCTTCATCTTGCTAGGATGAGTGATCTAAGGTGGGATTTTGGAGAATCAACTCGGATTTCTTATGCGTTCTTCATTTTTGTGGTTTTTTTCAAAAACCGTGAGGTATGGGATTCATTGCTTCTCTTTCAATTACGTGAAACTGTATTTTTAGCATGTTTGACCCCAATGGATGAAAATGGAATTTAAATAATAAATACTTTGAACTGGATAATGAAATTGTATCGATCATATGATATGGCATCTTGTTTTGCTAGATAGTGTGATATATATGCTTACTTTTCTTAGCTGTTGTTCTTGATGGAAATTGGTAAAGAACGTAAACTGGGAATAATTGATATTTGTTTGGCCAAAGATAAAGAGGCATGAAAATGAATCTGGTTCTTGTTATAATTTTATTTTAATCAAATTGTTGTAGTAATAATGTATAATCATTTGTGATAGCGTACTGGTTAGGTTCCCGATTTTGTAACCAACAGATTTTAAATTTGTTAATTCAAGATGGTTTAATGATTTGATTATTTGATAGTGCCTTGAAGGTTCTGAGTTACCCTCTTGATTGTTAAAGGGCAAAGATCACAATTGATGTGATTTTTTCTTTTTTGATGCTTGTGGTGTGATGTGATCCTGAATGGTTGTTGTGATATGTGGGGGAATAGTGGCCTTTTAGTTGTGGAAGCAGATGACGCCTAGAGTGGCATGATGCATCAGTTTATGCATGTGGGTGTCGGGGAGGACACCAGGGATGATGGAATTGGTTGGATGTGATTGTTCGATGCTTGCAGGTTCATTGATTATTTATCTACTTTACTTTTCCCCAATGCTCAAGGCAGCAGGTCTTTCTTACCCTTCTTCTGATGAAGGCGAAGACGCACGGGGTATGCCAGGTTCTTTCTGTGTCTAGCTTCTCATGGGAGGATGGGTCTACGCTCTTACTATAGGCTGCAATGACTCGACAGGTAGTACATCTACTCATCGTGTTAATCCCCCTTATGTTCAGTAGCATAAAATGCTTTTCTAGAATGCCTAGGAATATGGGAAAGTAATTCTATAATGAATGTTTGAATAAATGTTGTTAACCCATGGGGTTTTTTTCACTGAAACATAATGATGAGGTTGAAATCTATTGAAGGATCAGTTGACTTTGGGCGTTTTTCTAATGAAATTTAATGTGGATTTGTTCACGGTTAATTTATGTTTAAAGAATTAATTAATATACAGTGGAACTGATAAAAATAGAATGATGTAATATAATAATTCTCTTTAAATGGTTGTGTGATTTTAGGATACCTAGTCTTAGAAGTGATAGCCTGCAGTCTGAGAGAAGTTAGCTGTAGTTGTGTCTAAGACTAGGTTGTGCCCATAGTGTGTTTGTGAGATTTAGTATATTCTATACTTTTGTGTTTCTATACGCTACTCCACCCTGTCAGTAAGGGAAACTGACACCCCAGGGATTCTGAGCCCTTGGGGTGTTTTCCCCACCATTCCGGTGAGAGGATGAATAGATGACTACCCCCTTTGGCCCCGCTCTCTTCTCTTGGCAGATACTTGTGCCATTAGGCATAACAATTAGTTTTTCCCCTTATATGTGTGTAGATGGATGTAATGGCTTGTGGTTATTCACACACATATATCCTGGATATAGTATCCTAGAGACTACTATTGGTTTAACCTATATAGGTTTTTATGCCTTGAGGATCATTACTCAGTGTATGGGCTTTAATGGCTTGAGGTATAATACCTGACGTATGATACACGTTTTGTGAGTTGTGGTGGCTCCTGGAAACTACCGAGTTACTTTGGTTGTGATGATGGTGTGGTGCTTCGGACAGGTGTCTGCGGGAAAGCCGTTGTGGTGCATGAGGTGCAGATTGTGGTGCTTCAACCAGGTGTCTGCGGGTAAGCCTCTTTTGATAGAGATGCTTAGGACGTGTGACATTGGGGAAAAGCGGCAAACCAATGGGGAAGTAGTAGCGGGGTACCCTTGATATTATTTATTATATGTTATATTCTTGTATGTGTAACTTGGTGAGAGTATCCATGGTGAGGTTGGGAACATAGTATACCTATTTAGGTGACGAGTTAGTTTCACTTGTTGTTCATTATGCCTTAGCATGCTTTCTTTACCTTTTCACGAGAGGCTTCTGGGAGGATCCTACTGAGTATACTATTATACTCACCCTACGTACATACAAACTATTTTTTAGGTCACATGGAGCAGGTTGGAGATCACGCAGGTTTCTACTATCTTGGGGTTGCAGGAGCTGTTCGGGCTTGTGGTTGCAGCTGTTTTACTTTCTTTTGTGTACTTGCAGTATTTTCCCTTTTTATTATAGTACTTTTGCATGAAATTCCATTTGTGCACTTGGGTTTATTTTATATTTCTAGATCAGAGTCGGTGTTTATTGGTGTCTATCTTATCTCTCTCTTCCGCATGTGTTCTCTTATAGGTTAATTCCTCCCATTAATTTGTTACTATACCCTCGGTGCTAGTCGCCAACCCGAGTCCTACTGGAGGTGGTACTCAGGCGTCATTATCTCCCTTCTCACATTGTCGCCCTACGAGGGGTACACATTGTGGGGAGGGGGTCGTGACATGGTACAACTAGAAAAATACCTATCCTATGAGGAGCAGTCGATGGAGATCTAAAACCATAGAGAAAAGGGTATGTGCATCAAGACTACACATCCTAATCAATGTATTATGTTGAAACTGTATGTTTGAAGAGATAAATGGGAACTAGCAAAAACAATAAAGCAGAAGTATCCTTACATTTTCTCAACTATGATATTGAAATTAAATTTTAAGGATGAAATTACTTAATGGGGGATGAATTTAGTAGAAATGTTAATTTTTCAATAATATTTTTTTCCTGAGAATAAATATGTTATATTATATTTCATATAATAGAACTATATCACCTAAATAATTATTTGTACTTTTTAATTGATAAAGAAATGGGATTTGATGGACTCAACCAGTATAGTCGGTCAGTTTGAAGACCCTTTATCAGAACATCAGGGGGAGGTATAATCATTAGGGTTTGAACATTACCTTACACAAGAAAAGATTCATAATGTTGATTTGGAATGAAATCACATATAAGAGAATTTCATGTTAGTGGAGATCACATCTTGGTTGATGTTAGCTGAGCCACCCCACAAAACTACCACCATCGCACACATTTAACATAGGTCACATGTTGGTGTAATAATGGGTAACATTTATATGTCGTAGCTACATAATGTTTAATTCCTCTATATAAATAAAAAATTTATTCCATCAATTGCATTTTAGTATATGTCTGTCTTAATAAAATATAGGTCCCATCGAGATAGAAATTAATAAATTTTGTTTTCATAAACAAATTGTAATTTTCATCAAATAAATAAAATTGTATAATAAACTAATTTATTATAATCATTTTTTTAATCAAATTGTATTCTAAAAATACCCTTATTTAAGTATAATAGGTAAAATAATTTTATTATGTTCTAGAAAATATGTAAGTGTGAGAAATTTTACAATGCAATGTCAACCCGCTGTTTTTTAATAATAATGAATTTAATATTTAAAAGATTAAATTATTATGCTTAAATAAATAATATGATAAAATAAAAATTATTTTTTAAATATTCATAGCAAAATTATGTTAGGGTGAATTTATGTGAATAATCTAAAAAACATTATTTTTTTATGAGTAGTAAAAATACTGATTGAGGTATTCATAATTTTTAATGACATTATAATAATGTCATAATTATTTACTAGTTAATTAAAAAAAATGTGTTATTTTTTTAATATTAATAATGTTAATAGATTTTAATAAATATCCAAACAAATAAATTACTTTACATTGTATGAAATTGAAACATTTATTTTAAAAACATAACCCTATGGAAACATTAATTATCCTTTCCAAAATAAGTAATAAAAAATGATGCTCAATTATTATGGAATAAAAAAATATTTCCCAAATTTCCAAAACCATTGGAAAAACAATGTAAAAGACATATTTTTCCATTTTTCCGAAATCGTGGTTTCCAAGGCCTATAATTGGGAATTTTAAAACAAATCATCCACTTTGGTTATAAATTCCTACCCATTTCACCACTAATATTCACTCCAAATCCATAGACAATTGATCTTTTTTGTTTCTTATTCCCATGGAGTCCTCACAAGGTGTAATCAATCCCCCCAAGGTTCCATTCCTCATTATTTAGGAGTTACTCTTGAAGGTAAGGGTATTGTCCTTCCTTTCTCTTAAATTTAAGAACCGATTTTGGCATATGTCTTCTAAGAGTAACGGTAACTCTCATTTAATACCATTTTGTTAATAACCTTAGATAAAAATTATTATTTTTTCAATGGGTGACCCTGGTCCCCTCTCATTTTAATATTTTCTAAATAATTTTTTTATAAACGTTATGGTGCTGAATATACCTCTAAAAATATCTTTATTATCCTCAAAAAATTACCATTTATTTTAATTATATGAATACCCAAACCATTTTCACTTAAATGGGTATTCACCTAGATGTAATAATGATTTATATTCTTCTTGTATTTTTACATAATAAATATGAATTTTGTTTTAATGGGATAAATATGATTTATTGATCATGTCTTTGTGCAATTTTGTACACCATGATGTTGATAAGAAATCTGTTCTTTATTCTCCGCAAGTTATTAATGAAATTATTGGTTAGGATCTAAATGAATCATATTAATTAATATATGATAAGCTTTATCCATGATATATCTACAATGCATTTTTTAATTAATTTAATCTCTCTAGATGACATGTTTTACGATACCTTGATGATCAAACTTGGTAATTTTCATTTATGACACATTGTTGACAAACCTTGGTGAAATGATTATGAATGAATCATTTAAATTTTCTAGCCACATTTTTGTGTTACCATTCATGTTTTCATTATGATATTCCTCATGTTCAATTTCTTATTATATCATGCTATTACTCATGATATTGTTGATATTTCTGAAGAACACATGTAAAATTATTTCCTTTCTTATTCACTTCCTGAGCCCCATACTCACCACTTTCTATTAGTTAATGTCCCAAAGTAATAAGATGATGTAAATATACATAGTATAAACCTATAAATAATCATTTAACGTGGATTAGATTAATTTTATATATTTAGATTAATTTTTTATTTTTTCATGTATTATGTTCCTGAATTTCAAGAAACTAAACCTTCAAAAATCCTCTATTCGGTAAAATTTAATAAGAATATTATGTAATAAAAATGAAGGATTCCATAATGATTCACCTATAGTCATAAAATATGACTTTATATGAAATTGGATACAACATCCCGATATCAACAAATTTAATATAGCATTCGATATGAATATAATAATTTCAATATGTTTTTCATACCCTGTGACAAGCCCTATTGTAGTATACGATGTGAAAAGAACTAGTTAATATTCCTTTCACTACACTAGATATAGATTTAAATAGATAGTGACTTTTCATTCAATGGGTTAGGGATATATTATTTCATTAATATATAGGGGACATGTCCTTTATTAACTAATTAAATTATTGTCATGTCACTTATGGTGAACCTAGTATATGATACCACATCAAGAACATATGTCATATTGGTTTTCATTCATACTTAAAATTAAAAAAATCATGTTATTCCCTAATAATAATATTAAATATCAAGACCAATATAAAAAATCACATATATGAAAGTAAAATATAAGGTAAAATATATGGAATTCTTATTGGTTAATCTAACCCCTAGCTTTCCTTCATGGACATTATCAAAAGAAAAAACATGAGAAAACGCCACAGTGTCATATAATTATATTATAGTTGATAATAAAACAACATCCCTATCCTGTTAGATAGATAATAACCAGAAAATATGAAATATGTTAATGAATATTGTAATAGCATCTATATATTCCCATTAAGTTAGATAATTTATAATATAAATATTTGATATATTCAATGCATTAATGTAATTATCACATTAATGATACATAGAAGAAAAATTATATTGTAATATGATATTTATTAATGTTTTAATAATTGAATGTATAAATAAAGTGGGTTCATGGTGTTCATAAAAAGGTGTATAGATAGATGTTTTTGTTTCTTTTATTATTTTGAAACACACGTTGATCACTTATATGTAGTCAATGAGATGGGAAAATATCATGAAAAAAAGGTTCTTCACTATGTGTTTTAGCTTTTATAATTTTTCTTTTAGTATAATTCATTATAAGTTATTTATCATTGATTTATAAACATGGTGATTAAGTCCCGTGGAGACTCTTCTATGACTATATATATATATATATATCTTGTAAAATAAAAAATAAAGATTTATTTACATAGTTTTCATTTATAGTCTAATTTGTACACTTGTTGGGGTTGTTATATTAGTCTGAATTATGGAGAATCACAAATTATATCTTCTATCTACATGCATCATAGAAGGTATAATATCAGGTGTTAAACTCCCCCTTGAGTAATATCGTTGATGATGAAATGTTCTATGATATGTCGATTGAGCAAGTGGCTACCCCCGAGCAACTCCCTTGGATGCTGTAGATTCACTGGAAAAACCATATTAACGAATGATAATAAACTAAAACACAAAGATTCCCTATTTTCAATTTTTGTCACCATATGTCGTCGAGATGTTGTATGGCTCGTATGGAGATAAAACATGACCCCCAACATATCCATGATTCCAAAAACATTCTGATTATATGTTTTGATGGAGAAAACTATTTCCATCAACCACGATATGCGCATGGTTCGAAACTAGATTAAGAGAATGATAATTATGGCTTTTTTATCAATTTATTTGTTAATTCTATATTTTTAGGATTCTTCTATATTGAAATCATGATTAGTCAACCGTGAAATTAATTGATGCTTGACTGAGTGTCAAATCATGCTATTCTCTTCCGATATTTTTAAATATGTTATAACTTATAATAACATGGAAATTAAATGTTAAATACAATTTTTTAAATTTATGTTATTATATTTTTGGGTTCCATTTCTTATATATATATAAAATAAAAAATCTATTGGAGGCATACCTATGTGGTAAAGACTCCATGTAATCCTCCATCTATTTGGGGTCAAATCTAGATGGGAGGAAATTTATGAATATATATAATAGGGTATTACAGTTGTAGTACTATTCATACCAATTGTGCCTTTGGGACACAAAATAACCCCATTGGGCAACTCGGTCTATGGGCCTTCGAGGTGGGTTTGGCATGTGACATCCCATAACAGGATTAGGTGTAGGTGAATGCACTCATTGGTCTATTGGATCATCTATTTGGGCCCATGGGTCATGGTCTTATGGCCCAAGTAAATGGTTTCACTATACCCAGAAAGAAATAGGTTCCTTTGTTTTATAATAAAGAGGCATAAGACCCAATATAAAATAGTTAAAACAAAATTTAAAACCTGTCATTTTTTATTTGGAATTACTATCATTTATGTATTATAAAAATGAAACTAAATACCACACCCAAGACATCCTTATATAGGGTATGGGACCCTGACATCATTTTTGGATTTTCTATGTGAGATTATGTTTCACAATTTCCTAAATTCAATAAATAATATAATAATAATAAAATATAAATTATAACATATAATTATAAATGGAAAAAATTTATGTAACATATCATTACTTTGAATATTAAATAATAATAATAATAATATAATTACTATTATTCATAATTATGATGAAAAATAACCATTATTAAAAATTAAATAAAATTATAAATAATAGAAAATAATTAATCATAATTAATTAGATAAAATTTTTTATATTTAAAAATTAATATCAATTTATAATTTTCAATAATAATATATAATAATAGTAAATAATTAGTAACCATTAATATTTATTATTATTTATTAATAATTATTAAATTAATCACTATCAATTATTCTTGTTTATTCTTGATTATTACTAACAATTATTAATTATTGCTAACTATTATTAGTTATTATTAATAGAGAAATTATTATTAATTATTATTTAAATATTATTTAATATAATTAATTATTACTAATTATTATTAAAAATTTAAAATTATAGTTAAAAATTAAATATTAAAATTATCTTTTTAATTAATAATTTTATTAGTTTTTTATTAGTTTTGATAGTTTTATTTTTTTATAACAGTATTTATTATTTTTATAAATTATATTTTAATTTAATTTTTTTCTATTTCAAATTATATGTTATTATTTTTATCATATTATAATTAATATTCTATTTTTAGAATGATGAAAATGTGAAACTGAATCCCTTATAGAATATCCATAAAGAATGACATGGTTCCCTTTGCTATATAAGGGTGTCCAGGGTGGGTTTTTTAGTTATATTTTGGAACTACCTAAATGTTGATAATTTCATATAAAAAGGAAGTATTTAAAAATTTATATATATGTACATATAAGTAAACAAGAAAATATTTTAAAAAATAATAAAACCTATATCTATTATTCTTTATATATATATATATTTGAAAAATATAGGAAGTGCGTCAGATGAATTTACACACATGAATGAGCATCAATTCATTTGACCGTCAACCATCTCAAATTCGAATAAAAATGAAACCTAACCAATAAAATTTTAAAACACCCCATTTCTAAAAAAATACTATAATTAACATTCTCTTAATCTGGAAACAATTCATGCACATGAAGTAGTTGATGGAAATAGTTTTTTTTCATTAGAACTGACTATTGAAAACATGTGGGGATCATGTAGATAATGTTGGGGATTATGTTTTCTCCCCAGATGAAGCATACAACATCTCAATGTGAGGTAGTGACAAAATTAAATCTAGTGTAGCTCAGTGTTTTAGTATTTATTATTTCATCATTATGGTTTTTTCTATGGATCTAGAGTAGTAAAGGGATATGTTTATGTGAGTCCCTTCAGTCCATTAACATCTTGGAGACCATGTCATTTTCAATAGTATTACTCCTGGGGCAACCTAAAGCTGGATAACATACTTTCTACAATACAATCAGAATGAAAGTATAACTTGATGATTTGTCCTTGTGTCACATTAATACATTAATCCCGCAAAATTTATAAATAAAAAAATTATGTATGTGAAAATGACTCTTTATATATTCTTTTACGATATATATATATGTATATTTTCATAGTGGAAATTAAATGTACATATCCACCATGTTGTTTAAACAAATGATGAATCTCTTTTAAAGAAGAGTTTTAAAAGAAATCTAGTTATTACTAATAAACAATTGAATAAATATATATTTTATTGTCAATTTTCCATCACGTTTTCTATATATAAATGTTCAAGTTATGTTTTAGAACATGAGATGAAATCAAAAAATCTACCTATACACATTTTTAAAACCCCATAAACTTGCTAAATTTGAACTTTGGATTGTTAAAATAATAATTAATTTTTTATTATATAATAAATTTTCTTCTGCATAACATTAATGTGATAACGCCCTTAAAATAGTAGATATATCAAAATTTGGTAGCAGTTCTATAATATAATAATAATTTATATATTCAATTAAAATATTTTTAAACATACATCCTATATTCTGGATAATATCAATGTAACAGATAGAGACAATGTTTAGTTATCAAGTGTAAAATACATATACGACATTTGGAATTTTTATCTTATTTTTCACAAATGATTATCTCCATGAAGGAAGGAGACGATGATAAACCAATCTATAGGAATTCAACATATTTTACATGTTATTAAATATTCCTATATATGAATATGTATATCGTTCTTTATATATAAGATTATTATTAATGTATATCATGAATCCTGTACATTGAAATATGAGTGTAAATTATGATGAAAAGTGTTCATGATGGGGTAGCATATAGTGGGTTCACCAAATGTGACATGAGATTAATTGGACATGTTAATAAGTTAATTTTTTTATTCCATATTTATTAAAGAAGATATCACATACCTATGCATGAAATAAAACTTTATGATTGAATCCATATCTATTGTAGTGATAGGAATTTTAACTCATTCCATTCACGTCATATAGTATAATATGCATTGTTGTGGGGCATGTAAAGCATATAGAAAAAAAATTTATTCATTCCAAATGATATATTGAATTTGAAGATATAGTGATTTCATATTCACTACTTTGGATAGACAAATTTTCTTACAATGGGTGAATCATAGATCAATGAATCATAAGGAATGATCCAATCGATACAACTATGAATCATAGAAAGGTTGAGAATCTATTTTTTATTTTTTCATCATTAACTAACGATTTTGTAATAAGGAACATATGGTATAGATGTGGCTGGAGGTTACTTGTGATGTAACAAAATAAATTGCTTGTATTAATATGAAATTTATTTGTAAATTCATAGATCATAGACCATCCCATTTCATATATAAAGAGGGATTGGGTATTAGCATGGATATTTTATCTCTTAATGATATTACAATACAAAACATTACTTCCATGAAGCTTCCTTATTGTTATTTACATTTGAGATACTAGCATAACAGGAATAATATAAAGGCCCTCCCAAGGAGTATTGGTGATTCAATAAAACTTGTGGATTCACATTAGGGGGAATGAACCTTTAATTTTTCCATTTAAATCAACATAAAACCTCAAATAAAGCCAATGATAATAGGATTTCTCTATTTTAAGGTATACACACTTCATTTACAGTTTACATTTGATTTTAGTTTCAGTGGAATGGTGTTCATGGGTGTTGTGCCCTTGGATTAAATGGAGATTGGATTGTATTTGTTTCCATTATAAATGAATTCAATTTATTATTAGATAATTTTGGTGATATATTATACTATCCACTAACCAAATTAGATAATTCTATACATGACATTGGGTAAAGGTTTTTTTGTTTCTCCCATGAAGGGTACATTGGACGGTGATTGAAGAAGTTGTGGCACACATTTTGGAAAAAGTGAATAGTATTGTTTACTTCCCCTGAATACCAAGCTAAAAAAATTCATGTGGGAATACCATAAATTATATAATTATGGATTAGGTTTTTTGACATGAAAATTGAAGCCAATATTAAAATAACTATTAACATCTCTTAAAATAGTATGAGAAATAATAAGTATGAGATAGGTGTTCCACCTATATTATATAGATTTCATTACTGGGAATAATGTTACTAAAACAAGTATTATGTTTAGATCAGTAACTATATTGGTGTTGAAGAATCCATACTTTTTTAATTGTGGATGTAGGTGAAAAAATCAGAAATGAAATATAATTAGATGAAGAATATGTTGAAGTAAAAGAAATAAATTTGGTGTGCAACATTGAATCACTCAAAGAAGAGCATTTTATTTGATGAAAATTCCTTAGGCATCATACTGAATTTTTTGATATTTATTAATAAAAATAGAAATATGTTTTTAAGTGATTGTGAATTTATAATGATTACTACATATTATTAGGAGGATCCTTGATTCGAAATGAAGGATCTATAGGACTTTGTGTATCCATTTAAGGAATCAAAAACTATAGAATTCATGTATCTGAATTCCTCACACATGTATTGGAATCCACCATGTAATTAAATTCATATTTTTGATGTCTGAGGTATGGGTTTTGTCTCACATATAGAAAATTTCATGAAGTTCAATTTTGATATGAAGCTAAATTCATCAATTTCACATAGCCAAATTTTGTAACGTTTTAAAATCAGAGAAAATCATTACCAAATTATTAAAAAAAAAATTTGAATTGAATAAGGATAACCACGTTTTAAAATTTTCATATGCGAAGCATCACATATGGGGTTTTATTTCTCGAATTAATTCGACATTGTTGATTTCAAAATTGTAATAAAATATATACCATGTAACTAAATTCAATCCAGTATAAGTAGATCATGAATTACATAATACCCACATATAATAATTCTACACTGGGATTATTGTAAGAGAGATTGTATATGTTCTAGTTTAAAATGATAAGATATATCAAATTATATAGTGAACATCTTATTCAAAATTGAAGAATGATATTCTGTATTTTAAAGGGGAAATTGAAATATTTTAGTTCCCCATAATTAAAGCATTATATATGGTTGTGTTTTTATTGATGTGTTAAAATAGGAATTCCACCAAAAATTAGAGAATCATTCCATTTAATTTTCCCTTTGGATATAGCTGAATGGGGAAAAGAAATATTCACCGTTGTAAGGAGATTGAAAACAATAAAATTTCTATCACTAGCACATTTGGGGAAAAATAGATGTGGCATATAGAATGGTCCACATGTTAGATCATATGAGTGTACAATATCTACAAGAGGGGAGAATAATAGATTATAAATTTCAACTAATAGAAAACAAAAAACTTCTTATGTCAAAATAATCAGTCATGGAATTCGTCTAAGGATCATAGTATTAAAATCAGATTAAGTAACCATCTAATATATTAAAGATATTATCAGTATCGTAGATACACTAATAAAATAGTTTTTTTAGAAATATAATTAATGATATAACTTTCTAATTTTAATTCACATAAAATGTCTAACTTATAAATTTAAGTGAAAAATATTATAGTAATTAGAATGAATTAAAAGTATAATAAAAAATTAACTCTTTAACCATAAGATTTGAGGATATAAGAAATACAAAGATATGATATCCATAGTTTCAATTCCAACTATAAATATATTTTCTTCCACACTAGGAAAGACCTCATTATGATGATCAGAATAGTCCTTTATGGAAAAAAACCCGATATTCCCTCGATCTGATAGATCAGTATCAGTATTGTATTTCGTAAACCAGAAAACCTGCAATATGATGATTTGTATATCTCTGTCTTCCTAGAACTATAATCCCTTGTTCTAATGGATCATATTTACTCATCTTTTAATCACCGAAAGACTGTAATATATCCATTATCATAGATAATGAATACAAATGAAAAGGTGTTCTAAATAATTTACAATCATCACACAGATTTCATAGAGAATTAACCATCTAAAAAATTATAATGTTTTTAAAATGATTTGTTCAAGAATAGAAAAAACATAGACATGATGAGTTGTGAATGAATTTTCTACCTTCACTTTAAGTGGACCCTATTTATAGGTTATCCTCTATTGGTTATATTTATGAGTTGGTTGAAATGGCCTTAAATTGATTCCAATTTTAAATATCATAAGGATCTAAGTCATGATCCTTTCTACTAATCATGAACTATACTTCATTTGTATGAAATTTTTTTGTTTATCACTATTAAAATGATAATGATATTTCCATATGAGAGAAACATTTCTAGGTAATTCAATTATGAATATTGTACAATCCAATAAACTATATTATTCATTATCAATCTAATAAACTGAAAAAATGTTAATCTAATAGGACGGTACTAATTTTAGTCAAATGATTATTTCATTGTTTATTATGATAGATAGAACATTAGTCTAAAAAATCATTAAAACAACAGTTGATCTGACTTATAAGAATAATCCTCATTCAAATTAATTTGGATGAATAATAAAATGATTATATTAATTTTTTAATATAACTATATCTCTATTCGGTATCCAATGATTTTTTCTACAAAAACAAACTAAAACACTAGGGATATATAATGTAAGTAAAAATGTGTTTTAATAATGTTTTTGAGATTTTCAAAACTAATGAGAGGAAAAGAAGAAAGTATAACTTGGGATTAAGCAATCGTCCCCTATTAAGAAAAAAGAAAATACAATACTTAAAGTGATAACTAATAATATTTAAATACAAAGAACACTTTATTTATTTTAGTTTCATCAATGATATACTTATTATCTTAACTCCCCCAATGTTTATGACTACCTTATCATATGATTGAAATTAAAATTTCTGATTCTCCCCTTAGAATGATTCTCCCCTTTTAGATAAGAATTATACCTCAGATTATTCCATTATTTTTTAGAAACACTCCCCCTTAAAGAAAATATCCCAAGGCATGTCCACCAAAGATTCATAAAATAATCTCAAAACATCTCCTACATTGTGATTTTAAAAAATAAAAGTTAAATTATATAATCTCCTGAAAATCCTATAAAACATAACATATGATAAAATTATTTCTTAATAAGTTTTCATTAAATGAAATATATTGAGTATTTGTCCAAGGGTTTTAGGTAAACATGGATGCAAATGATAATTATATAACAACACATCCAAAAAAAATTATTTAAAATATATTATTAAATCCAGAGTTTAAATTAAAAAAAATCATTCTTTATTATAATGTGTCTGGATGGTTTCACTCAACTTCATTACATAATGATGATACTTCTTAGATTCAATAATAAATTATTCAAGGTTCACAACTCTATACTCCATAACATATAGTATATGATTTTATACCTCCAAATTATTAAGCACCTAATAAATATTCTTATTTAATGGAATTATAATGATCAAATCAACTCCAATGATAAAGGCCTGAAATATTCTATTTCCAGTATATTGAAATTTTCTTTGAGAAATATTAATTCTTCATACTAATTTTCAGTCATTTTTTGGAACAGTTGAATAAAACGGAATCTATCTGAAACATCATACTAAACATTAATAATGGAATCTTCAACACATGAGATATTTTATTATCATCGCATGACTAATCATCATGATCCTTCAAGTCATTATCAACTTGTCTTGACTATCCCTTCATCTGATTAAAACATCTCTTCTGATCTATTTAATTACATTGGACGGTGTTTATTTCTTAACCATATTGGATAATTGTCTAAGTTAAATTCATTAACTATTCTCATTTTTCATTTATGATGTTCTGGATTTTCTTATATCTTGCCAAAATATTTGGATGATAGGGTATCAAATTACTTAACCTTTTTTAGGATTGGATATTTTTTTCAGTAATATTTTATTTTTATGTGTCCATTGAGTCTTATGAATCTAAGGGTACTCTTGATACATGTTCTCTAGACAGTCTAAAATCTATCTCATTTAATACTCTTTCATCTTTTTCCTTCTCAGAAACGTTTTAATCTTCATTTTTTTTCAATAACTAGATTATTATCAATTTTAGCTTTGTTTGATACATTCATGTGTTAATGTATTTTTTTCACATCCTCTTTAGTTGATGATATCACTTCCTATGAAAAATTAAGCTCTATCTTTTCATCAAACTGATATGACAACATATTTCACATAGAGTGTGAATGTCTAGAACTTCATACATCCTTTATTTTTTTCGTGATATTCTATTTCATCTCTTTTATCATATTTATCATCTATTTAATATTATTTTTTCATCTTATACTTATTCAATCTCTTATTCCAACTATGACGTAATTCTAAAAACACATATTCAATGTTTCTTTAATAAATTTGGTTTCTTCTTTTCAATTGATTTCTCAAATTTCATTGATATTGATTATAATACTTTTGTGCACATAAAATTATTTTTAAATATCTTTTACTTTTCCATTTTTCACCAACAATTAGTAAATCTGGTGGTATAGATGATGTTTTGATAAATTCTAAATCGGTGTCTCAAACAGTCTGATTGGAATGATGAATTATTCCTGGCACAAAAACTTTTTTTATGATTTATAATTGAGAAATAGATAATGGTGGAACTTATAAAGATCTTTCCACTCCATTAATAAATATTTATACCATTTATTACTCCACTAAAACATTCATATATTTCATTCTTTTCTCAAAATCCTTTAATTCATTTGTTATCTGAATCATAATATCTATGGCCTCAGCCTTATCAATACATAAAAAAGGATCCCCTAGTTTATTTGGATCCTTATGTTCCATAATTCCCTTGAATTCCTTAGCATCTAATTATTTTTGTTTCTTTAGAAAATCAGGGGCTAAGGTCTATTCCATTCCCTTCTTTATCGCATCTAATTTATCTTTTACATGTGTGGAATAAAATTAATTTATGTTCGTTCTATCGACAAATTTCATTAACTTTAAATAACAATCAAGTTTCATCCTCACCATAGTATCTTCACCAATTCAATAATATATTCTTAATAGGATAAGTCTTATTCTTAATTTGGAAAACATCATCACAATTGAATAATTATTTGTTTACGAATCATTGAAAAAACAAAATATTAGATAGCATTTGTTATTTATTAATTGATTCCACTAATAAAAGAAAACATGACCAGGTTTATTTTCCTCTTATTAATTAAGAAATTTGAAACATATTTATCAATAACATTGAGGGCATCCCTCTCACCCATTACCAAAATCATATAAACCATCATCCATAATATTGTTACTCCACAATTTGTATTATAATTTGAAACCATTCATACTTTATAACAAGATTTAAACAAAGATGCTTCTTATTTTTCCTTCATGGTGCTACCAATCTAGTCTACAAGAATGTGATCCGGAATATAAGCTTCACCCTTTAAGGTTACCTCCACTAACTACATTAATTATTGATCATAAGTTTTTTATTTTTCACTATATAATGTAAAAGAAACAAATTTCATGTCCTCTATGGAAAGAAACTCATATGAATCATTAGACTCCATAATAATTTCTTTGTAAAGAAATTAAAAATCATTTTTAAGGACACATAACATTTCCCAAAATTGAAATTTTATAATTCTTTCCAACCAAGAATCAAATTTATCACATCAGGTTCTTCATGATGAGTCTCTATCTAAAAACTTCTCTTTTCCAAAGTTCCTCAGTAGTTTCCATCATGGTAAGTCTGGAACTAAAGATTAGACAAATGTAAATGCATCGAACTGAGTAGTAAAATATGCACTGAGATTCAGGAGAGAATTAATTAGAAATAAATGTGGGACATGAGATGAACTATCCATATATAGGCATTAGAGGCAACGATTAACTTTCTATAAAATTCAATGTTGCAGATTGAATCTATGTTTCACATTAGATTATTAGGATTTAATTAAAAAAATAAATTTTAAAAAACTTATGAACTCTTAAACTTTTAACAAAACTTGTCATCGAGATAAATATTATTCCGATTATAAATTTTTTTATGTTTTTAAAAAAATAATATTTTTAAAATAAAAATAATATGTAGGATAAAACAAGTATAAAATAATGTAATGAATATGTGAAAACCCAATATAAAAATACCTTTTGAAGTATAATATTACATTCAACATGAGTAATATATTATTCTAGGTTTTTCATAATAAATATTCATTACAATTATATTTATGACAAATGTATTGTCCAAAATAATTTTGTATTAGATACCCAATCCAAAAAAGATTAAATCAAATTTTATTATAGAATTATTTTGTCTCAGAAGAATCCTTTTATAAACTATTGAAACTAAAAATATTTACAAATACTCATTCAAAAATAATTATAATAATGTTTACTCTGAAATAGTTTTTAATAAGAACAAAAAATTTTGATAAGTATCTAAAAAAATGGAAATGTTTTAACAAAAGTATTGATTTTTATAAAAATAATTGTTTATATAAATTAAATGTTTTTAAAAAATAAAAATATATACAACCCCCATTGATAAGTTGTTAATTAATGTAAGGTTACTGGAAAAAAATAATTTGATATAAATACTCATTTCATATTGATGATTACATGCTTTTGTTTAATAAATTCAATTCTATGGTAACTAAGCGTCTTTAAAATATCATCAAGTTGTTCTTGAGTTCCAAAGAATTTTAAAATGGTATCTCCATTTTTTGTGTGATCCCAAAGGAAATGGTTTTTTATATCAATGTTTTCACACATGATTGATATGATGTGTTTTTACTTAAAGAAATGTAACTTTCTTTGTCACATAAAATTTGATTTTTATTAAAAATCATTCCAAAATCAGTGAGTGTGGGTTTCATCCACAACCCTTCTGCAATAAATTCTATGTACCACATAATTGGCTTTAAAAGTGGAATGTGGTACTATGTGGTGTTTCATACAAGATCACAAATCTAAATATTCTTCTATGAAATGAAATTTTATGTCATTACTTTTCCTATCCATTCTAAATCCACCAATTTCTGCATTTGTAAAATTTTGTCTCAAAACCATTTCCATAAGTGTAAAACAAACCTAAATCCAAATTTATGTTAACTTATTGAAAAATCATTCTTTCAAATATAATATTACACTATTTTTTATTGGACTTATATGTAGTACATAATCATATTAAAAACATTACATTCAGTTGACAAGGTTTTAAGTAAAGTAAACTACCAATCATTCCATTAGAATTCAAACATAGGGTTACTTCATGTGACAAAAAAACAACAAATGTAGGGTTGAAAATTTAGGGTTTATCATAAATGTAGGGTTGATGTACCATATATTTGTTTAATCAATTGTAGGGTTTCAATCAAAAAAATTTTTATGAACAATACATTCCTTACAATGTAGGTTTTATGATCCATATGTATTGTATTAAATGTAGGATAGATTCATTAAATTTTGATTAAACATGTAGGTTATGAACAGTGATTCAAGAATACACAATAACACATCCCGAATACATTATGGAATATTCCTCGTGGATAAATGATGTGAAATATAATTCCAAAATGAATATTCTGAGGAACAATAATTCCTTGAAAATCACGTAATGTTAATTCATTTGTAACATAAACGTGGTTTTTTGTCAACATCAAAACAAAACAGAAATTCCCAAAACATTTGAATCAATAAATGCTACAAAATCTCTCCCTTATGATGATCACAAAAACCATGATAAAAAATTATAATAAATTTTAAATAATAATAATATATTTCTCCGTCCTTATAATATTTTTTTATAATGAAAAAAACTCCCCAATTTATACAGATTAAATCTTGTCCCCATATAAATTAATTATATTAAAATTTATCTCCCATGTATATATACATGTAAATGTAAACTCTGAACATAAACTATAAACTTCTCAAAGATAATAAACATCTTCCACATTATCATTTATCCCTTTTGTGATTTAAAAAATATATGAGTAGTAAAATTAACTACCCCAAAACTTATGATTTTATAATGATGTAAATATTTAAATAAGGAAACTAATACAAAATAAAACAATTATATTCATAAAAACTCTCCCAAAATCACATCTTAGAGGTCATTTAATGAATTAAAATATTTAAAATTATAATTTTTCATTTGTAAAAACATAAATTATATCCTTTGTTTACTAAATACTTTGTGAAATGAGAAAATATAATGTAGACTCATTTGTTTGAAAAATAATAAAAACTAAAAAAATAATGTATCAACTCATAATACTATTTTCCCTAAACAATACATATATAACTTGAATAAAAAAATTCAAATGATTTAGAATAATAATGTTCTTCTAAACATTCAATAATTTTAAATTGTTCACTAAAATCAACTAAAACTCTTTGAATTTCTTCTATTCTATTTTGAACATATTTTGTTCTTTTATTTTTAGAGGATGAACTTAATTCAATCAAGAATAATTTAATATTATCAAGATATATCATCGTAATCGTTCCTTTTATGGGAATTTCTATATGAAATAAAATATATATTTTGAATTCTTCAACATATTATTTTGAGATAGAAATATCCTTCATATTTTGATATTCTTTTTTTAATGAATAAAAACCCATTTTTGTATAGATTCTTTCTAATAATTGTCATAAGACATTCTAGACACCTACAAAGTCACTTGTAACTTTAATTTTTCTCCATTCAAGATAATGAATTTCTAAATAAGAATTTCTTAAGTCATTTGAGATGAAGAAACTTCCATTTCATCACCATAATGATCATCCTCATTTCTTTTTGAAGAATTATCAAATGAATATTTAACATTCAAAAATGATAGTTCATCTAATAAAACATTATGATTGTGTTTTTTTCATTTGTGTGAATTATTTTCTTCTGAACATGTAAAGCTTGGTCATTTCATCTTTCAGTGTTTCGTTTTTCAAGAATCATTCAAACAAATATTCCAAATAAGAATATTGATAAATAAAAATATTTTAATAAGATGATGATACATTTTATTTTGACATAATATAGATGAAATTCCATAAATTATTACTAAAAAATACAGAATAATCATTATATATTTTATCTTATGAAGAGACATGTATGTAATAAATATCTTCATTTTTTGTAAGAAAAAGTAATATGAAATAAAAAACATTTCAAAACAATTTCGGAACAATAATCCTAAAATTGTAAAAATTTAAAAAATTCTATTTTTTCTATAAAGATTTTATACAGGGTTTATAATTATTTAATGTTTTAACGCATAGATATGAAATTACATAATGAATCAAGAAGAAATTTTTTAAAAAAAATTAGTTAGATATTTATCCCCTTTATAAAAATGTACAATGTATGAAAAGCATATAAATATACCAATAAAATACATCCATGACCAGTGTTTTTATTACTGTGTATTTTTAATAATGAACTACTTAAGAGTTGTTTACTAATTTGGTAGAAACATAAAAAATTAATAAAAAAAACATACACATATTTATCAATAAAACTATAAGTGTTGTAATCCTATAAACTGAATTTGGATTTTGGTACCCCTTTTATTTTGGAAAAGTATGTTTATGAATAAATTTAATGGCGACCAGTCATTTTTATTTTGAGTAGTGACTATTCTATTCAAGATAAAAATTTATTTTTAGCAATAATAATTTTTCAAAAATAAATTGAGGTTTTCTAATGATGAAATAATTTTCATAATGACCATTAATAACATAAAAACATTTACTAGTAGACGTGTTCATAGAATTTAAATTGGGAACAAAATAAAGCTTACATTATTTTGGTCAATCACAGTGGCATTATATTTCATGTTTTACTATATGAATTTTATTTTTTACAATGATTAAATTACGATAATTTTATACTTTGATCTAAAAACATAAATCCTTTTTTAGCGAGAATCCATTTTTTGAATTTTTAAATGACACTTTTCAAAGGCTAAGTGTGAACCCTAACAACAACACCCAATAAAAATAATTAAAATGAAAGACAACCCAGGAAAATAAAACAAAAAATGACCCTTCCTAGCGATTACATCATTATGTAAAACCTTCACCATCACATGGCCGCTCAACTAGTTGTATTGTGAAAGGTTGCACGGGCCTGGTACCAATGACAAAAGCCATACCTTCTCATTCTTCCACATTTGGATGGCCAAACTCTGGTGAATATTTCTTTCTCTGAAACCTCATCTTCAGTAGATCCTTTTACCTTGTCGATAATATTTCACTTACCAGAATCTAAAAATAACAAACGACCAAGCATACTGATGCAAATCATGAAGAGCTGTGCACAGGTAGGCTTAAAATGTAAAAATCAAAGTCAAAAGGACCACATTTTCATCCTCAAACATAACAACCTCCTCAGAACCTTCAAGGGAATCACTAGGAGCCAATAGAGATAGAGCCACCACAACATGCCAGCAGTCAACTGCCCTCACATACAAAAGCACCATGAAGACCACCACTCGAATCCTCCTTGGAGAGAGTGACGAAAACATTAAGCAATAGTAGAGGAACATGTGGTCAAGCCCATCAATAGAGCCCATATCCACAACCCCACAAATATTCAAAGTGAATATAAAAACCAAAAAGAGAAGGTTATATCATGTCATGCCTCCTGGAACACCCTACAACTCACTATCACATTGCGAAACCTCCTTAGAACCCTTCACACCCAATCGAACTAGAGAATAGAAATGGTCCTGGAAGCCAGATTAGAGTAAGAGTGGACATGTCATCCAGAGTGAGCCATGATGAATCCAGTACCATCAAACCCTCAATACCACCAATAGAAATACCAGGATCTGGCCACTGCTTCATTCCATTAACATCAGAAAAAATCACACTCATAAATCTAACAGTGAAAAATCAACACATGACCACTATTGGAAATCTCAAAAAAAAGTGCACAAATTAGATCATGTATGAAGTTCCACTAATCAGCTCTGAACACATCTCTTTCAGTTCGCACGAATCTAGACCGGAACTCAAGGATCTCGAATCCTCAAGAAAATGGAACAAAAAATAGGGGTATCATCATATTTCCAAACTGAAGCGTCTCAAGTATTTTCAAACAATCCATGACAGTGGGCACCTCCTCCTCACAAGAAGCTCCATACAAAGCCCATGCTATAAGACAAGGCGACGTTGCCTCATTGAAGGGTACACCAGAAGACATTCGCACCAAGGCCACATCGGGATTTCTTCAACAACCACCATGGGCAAGGGACTCCCGCATTTCTAATTCGAAACCAAAATTCATTCTTCTTCAATAACAAAGATGTGCATATCACATCACACTGGAGACCAAGAATGTGGAAGGAGGTTTAGAAATCTTCATGGGATAACGACATCGGAACGATAACCTCACATGGGATTGAAAACATATAGAGAAAATAGACCACGCCAAAAGAAGGATGCAGGGAAGACGACACTGGAGAATCCCTCCGATTGATCACTGAAGATAGTGATCGGGCCTCCACCCCCCCCCCCAGATCGACGCCGAGTGAAAACCCTAGATCCGCGATGGGGGGGATAACTGCCGATCCATTATAAATCCTTTTTTAAATCATCAAAATAATCTATTAAATCATTAATCCTAATATCATGTATATCACATGTAATTTTTGAAGAAATAGATTTCAAATCTATAATTTGTTTTGAAAAATTTTATTTATATAATAAAATAGTGTCGTATGTATTTCTAGTTTTTCTATGATCCATTTATATTGATACATATTTATCTTTATGCATAAATAAATACCTAGTCAATTAATCATAAGACAGTTTTTGAAAAATTTAATTTTTAGAATAAGAGGATTGTATATCATTATCTGTATGATTCATAAGATTTACCATTTTTCGTTTATTCTTAGCCTCAAAATCTATAGAAGACTATTAATATGAACAAGAAGTATTAATCATAATGTATTTTTCAATTTTATTTCCTTTTCTCTTGCAATAGGATTTAATTTTATCTAATATTCAAGGACATATATCTTTTATATGATGTATTTTTCTTCCACTCACTATATCTATTTCCTCCAATACCTTTATTTTTCTTTTTGTACAGCATTTCAAATTTCTCTACATGATATGAAAAATATTTATCCAAAACTAGTTGACATGAATGAGATTATTCATCCATAGTTTTTTTCATTACATCATCATTATGTAATGTATGATTATATGATTCCTCTTGCACCTTAGATTTTTGAATCATTAATTACCCAATTAATTCCTTCATTACCAAAATCTTCATAGGTATATATTTTTGTATAGATATTGAGATTCCATTTCACATTGAGGGTAGTACTCTAAGTACTATCATCACTTGAACTAATTGTGAAATTGAATATCATAAAGCATTAATATTATTGAAAATATCTATCAATCATCCATTCATTTGAGTGATAGTTTCATCCTAATACATTCTGAATGCAAAAAACATTTGTTTTACACTAGTGTACCTTAATTTTATAAGGTTTTAGTTACCTTATAGGAAAATATAATAGTCTACCACATCTCATATGCAGTAGGAAAATGTGATTATCGATTGATTTAATCATTTCTTAAACCACACACAATATCATTCATGGATTTCGTATTTAGATCATATTGTATTTCTTGATCATTAATCCAATACTCAAAATCCAATTTCAGAATATCATAAGTATCAACAACCATTAAATAAAACCTTATTCAAATATTATTTAAATAAATGATCATACGGGCTTTCCAGAACCCATTATTTTCACCATTAAAAAATAGAGCACAAATCACTAAGATACCTTCTCTGGAATAAATCATTTCAATTTGTCTTCATCTGAATCGTTAACTCAATCATGTAAGAGTCAGTATATCTTTTTAATACAACTTGTTGATATCATAATAGAAAAAGAATTTTCGAAATCAAAATATACCAGAAGAGAAGTACCTTGGATATAAATTGTTAGGTCAAGATTCTTTTTAAGATGATAATTCCATAAGAGGGGGTGAATTGCGTGCATCCAAAAATTTGTTGAATTTTAATCACATATGATTTAATGCAATGATCTTTTCATTCTCTAAAAAATGATTTAATAAAGGAAATAACTAACGGAAATGAATATAGAGATGTATAGTGGATTAAGGAACAACTATCCCTTAGTCCACTCCACCAACACATAACTCTATGAGCATGACGATGTCACTAGAAAGTCTGCTTATCCTAAAACCATTAAAACCCAAACTGAGTGAAAAATATTGACACCATACAACAAGATTTTACAAAGTATTCAGGTTATTTTTGAGAAAACTATAAATTCAAAACTTAGTGTAAGAAGCTAAAAATTAACCAATACTAAGAATGAGTAGTTGAAACTCCAAGAAATCAATGATGTCTGATTCTGTTGATTAAACATGTTGATCTTCAAATTTTTAGTAGAAAATGAAAAATATATAATGATCTTCAAAATTGAACAATATAAAATTGATATTTAATATTACATATTCTTCATACCAACAAATAAAATCCCTGATAGATGTTAATAAATGTATTTCTCCAATGAATATCTCCATCAATTGCATCATCATTCTTGAAGAAGTGGATGTAATATTGAAGTTTAGTAATAGTTATTTCAATATTAGTGAGTAAATCAGATAGATCAAATCAATTATGACTCCAAAGAGTATCTCTAAAGGCAAGAACACACATCTATTCATAATGTATATCTCTATTTTTTATTATTCTATATGACTATCTATATGTGTATGTACATATGTTCCAATGAATAGTGTATTTATATTTATACATCAGGATGAACAAGTCATGGTAAAACTAGATCTAGAAATAGTACATAATAAATCGTTAATATGTGAATACAAATTCATTCAAGAGTTTCGTAAATTAGCATCAGAATAGAAATTATTTACCCAGTTTAATACAAGAATTTAGAATAATCATAAGTAGCATCTAATCAATGTTAAAATATCTTTGAAATGATATTTTCCACCATGAAGACTATTCCATAAATCATAGACAATATCATGGATTTAAAACCCAATCATTGAATACTAAAATGTAGTGTTCCTTCATTTGAAGACAAAACACCTAACATAGGGTTAAAAATATTGGGATGATATTTAAATTAGGGTTGATGTACCATACATATGTTTCCCCAAATATTGGTATTATCCAAACATAGGGATGATGAACCATACATTCTCACCATCTTATATTATATGATCTATATGGGATGTTCCAAATGTAGGGTTGATTCCTTTCATTAGTCTTGCACACGTATGATATAGACTGTATTTCCAAAAGCTTGATAGTCATCTCCTAACATACCTCATATAGTTTCAATAAATTTTGATGAACCAATTTGTGTAACCTGTAACATTTTCCATTTAATATTTTCAAAATCACTTGAAGAAATATTTCTATAGATACATCCTAATTTAGAAAAAATTATAGTATACCTTAATCTATAATTCAATTGATATTCTAGTTTTTCTAAACCCATAAAAGTAGTGAATTCTATTTCAAGAATATTATAAAATCTATTTATATGAACAATGTTATCTACACTGGTATTGATAAAAAAATTTGTCATTATGTATCTCCATTATTCATAATAATTCACGTAAAAAAGGGTTCTCTACTTGGATTCATATTTTTTAATATACCGACATTCATAAAATCCATTTTATCCAATAGAATGACTCTCATCCAAAACATGTTATTATATAAGAAAATTAAAAACATGAAATTTATAACAAAAACATAACAACTTGAATTATATAACAGATGTATAAAATCAGAAAATATATTAGTAAAAACATATCTGATACCATTTTATGGATCATAATATTATTCAGTGCAATTAAGACATGGGTGAATTATAGTTTAAAAATTTAAAATAAGAAAAAACTAAAAACCACTTAAGTCAAAAAGATCAGACTCAGAATTCTTACAATGATCAGATTATTAAAATTGTATCCAATAACTATTTGATATATCATAGTTATTATTAGTATCACAGACACACATATAAAGTACTTTATTAGAAACATAATTAATTAAAAGACTTTATAATGTTAATGCATAGTGGGATGTTTAACTTATAAAAACAAGTAAAAAAATATTTTAGTAATAATAATGACATAAATGGTTTTATAAATAATTTATTCATTAAAATTTAAAGTTAAGTAATTCATATATATAGACTTATGATATCCATTGTTTTGATACCTTGTTTAAAGGTCAGTCTTTCCGCACTGGAAATTCCCTTTATACGATTATCTGAATAGAATAGTCTTCCAAAACCCTGGAATCCCTCGATATAAAAGATCGATATCAGCCGTATATTTATTAAAAAATAAATCCATTGATACCAAGATCAATATATCTCTTACATCCTTTCCCTAGAAGTCCTCAGTCTAATAGTTCATATTCACTCATCTTTATATCCCTGAATTCCATCGATCTTACCAAGATTTAACATAATGAATACAAATGAAAAAGTGTTCTAAGTAATTTATAATCATCACACATATTCCATAGAGCATCAACTCTATAAGAAATTAAAAACATCATTATAGTGAGGTGTTCAAACATAGAAAAATCATAGATGAGTTGACTTGCGAATGATTTTGTTCACCACACTTCAAGAGAACTCCTATTTGTAGGTTATCCTCCAAAGGTCATATTTCGTATTTGGTTGAAATGAACTAAAAATTCACATTGAATGCTTATAACGATGTAGATCATTATCTTGATAGCTAAACCCAAATTTTATTTTAATTTTCTGATGTTGTTTTTTTAAACCATTGCAATGCTAAAAAATCAATCTGATAGAATCAATTTTATAAAATCCAATTATATACTCTTTAATGTTTGATGAACTATAAAATTTATTTTCATTATTAGAAAATCAATAATGGTTAATCTGATGGATTGGTACTAATGTTTTTCTAATGATTACAACTTCAATTAGTATAAAATATAGAACAAAAATTTAACCACTCTTCAGAACAATAGTTCATCTGACGCACCAGATGCACGTTTAGTCCAATTAATCAGATTGAATACCGAAACTTTTATATACATTTTACAATAGAACTATTTTTATGTTTATTATAAACAAAATTTGTAAAAAAATACAAAAATAGTTGAGATATATAATTTATGTAAAATTGTTTCTTAATAATTTTTTTTGATCTCCAAAACTATGGAAAGGAAAAGTAGAAATTATAAATTTCAACACAACACCACACCCCATATGTTGTATCACATTATATGAACATTCTATTTCTTAATAGATAGAATACATCATAACAATAACTATTTTATTTTCTTATAAAATAATATGTTGTTAATGATCTAATATGAATATCTATCAAAAATAAAAACTATTGATACTAATGGAAAATGACCCATGTTACATCATGTATTCTGTTATATACTTTATTTTTAATCAAAAAATCAATCATAATTATCAACACATATTTTCATGACCTTCTATAGACTTTATATTTTAAAAATAAAATGATATAGAAAATAAAAAACCCAGAAGTACATAAATAATAATATGATCGGGAATATAATGAATGGATAAATATCTAAAATACACCAAGAAATGGAATTTTCTTGATTATCTCGCAATTCCAAGAAAAATATGTTTATTCATTATATATATGAATTACGGAGTGTTTCCACTTACGAACTACAATCCAGGAGGTGGGGGAAGGAAAATAATATCAAAAATATTGTTTCCTAGATTGAATCTTCCATGATCTTCGAGTTCACCAATTCTTGGATAAAGGTTAATGCTTCTAGAGAGATGATTCACCACTAAATAACTAAAAACCATGTTGTGGGAGAAGGGATATTATATCCTAAATAATGTTTTGTGGAATAAAACTTCCATTGGATTTGAGTAGGTTAATGCTTTAAGAGAGGCAGGTAGTTTGAGAAATAGGTGTCCCCACCAAAGAACTAGAAATGAAGAGGCACATGAATAACTATTAATAGTAAAAAAGAACACTTCCTTGAGTCTTGATCTTCCTACTTTTTTTCTTTTTGACTATTTAGTGAAATATATGTGTTATTCATAATCAAATATCATTAAATAAGATGAATAATAAGAAGAAAATATATAATAAATATCTAGAAAAAAGTAAGGTTATAACGACACTATATGTAATGAACCCAAAGAAAAACATTATATGAATATACATTAAAATTTAAAAGGAAACTCTTAGACCCCAATGCTATAAATGTTTCATTATTATTTCCTTAATAAATGTAATATAAATTATATTTGACAATAGAAAAATATAGAAAACTAAAAATTTATTCATATATATTAAGTTGGATCACAAAAAAGGACATTTTTAAGTATTCACCAATTTAAATACATAATGCTAAAATAATTGAAAAAATATATATTGTATAAAATATGAAATGTTGATAAGTTTTCATCAACATGATTATATTTTTAACTAATTAATATTGAGATATCCTAGGAATATTCTATTTTTTTATATAAAATGGTAAAAAAAGGTATATATAAAATTGAATGGAGAATGTGAAAAATAATATAAAGAATGTTAAATGGGCTATCAAATGAGTACAAGGTAAACATGTTTATTCCAAGAAAGTATAAATTTTTTTAGTGTAAATAACCATGAAGTACAAACCATTATGTTGTGGGAGGACTAAAATAACCCAAAGAATTGTTTTGTGAATGAAAATTAAATGGGAATCTAGATAACCAATGCATTGGGAGAGGAATATTCCTTGAGAGAGATGTGTCTCCAAAAAATAACAATAAACCCTGTGGTGGATGAAGGACTATATTAACACCAATAATGATTCCTTGAATTAAAATTCTATGGTAATTGAGTTGGAGGCTTCATCGAGAAAAGTAAATCCATAGACAGAGATATATCTCCACCCCGGAAAACAGTGTTTTAGCAGTGGTTTTTTCAAGGCGGTTTGATAAACCGCTAGAAAATATTTTTCAAACAAAAATTTAGCGGCAGTTTTTAGAACCGCCGCGAAATAAACGCCGCGAAAAAACCGCAACTAATTTTATTTCAAATTTTTTTTAACTTTGATTAAATAATATATTCTTAAAAATTTAAATTTTTTAACGGTGGTTTTTAAAGAAACCATCGCGATATAGCGGCCGTTTTTTGAAAACTGCAGCATAATTGAAGCAAAAAAATTATAATTTTTTTTAAAAAATTATTTATTATTTATAATTACTATTTTTATATTATTGAAAATAAAATATTATTTATTATTTATAATATTATATATATATATAATGTGTCAATT